>VZTH01013146.1:0-13398 GCA_013397815.1 Aleadryas rufinucha | reverse complement strand
GTAGGGACTTAAAAAAGAAAGGAGAACCAGACATTAGTGAAAGTTTGCACTGTTACTTTCAATCCTTTAATAGAAAAATTACCTTATGTGGGTTTTAAACATTTTTAAAACCTTTCATGCTTGCTCCAGGGAAGACTGATTATGAACAGAACCCTCTCTTTTTTGTTGTTGTATTACAGTTTTCAGTCCTTCAGACATCCAGAAATCAGCAAGAGCTCTGGAGTATTTTTAAAAAGGTCAGCAACAGACTTTTTCTTGACCTGTTTGGCATCAATGACTTCTATATGGTGCATGTATTTAATTTTTTGTTTATTACAGCAGATGAGGATGCTCAGCACTCCTCCCAGGTCAGCAGAAAAGCCAGAGGCTTTCAACACCCAAAGGTCTGGGAAAGGGCTGAGATTTCAGCCACCCACCACAGCAATGCAGCAATTCATCTCCTCCTTAACCAGTAATTAAAGTATTTCTTCCCACTGGCAGTTTGAGGGCTCAGGCTGCCCACATTTCACAGGTAGTGAATTATCTGCCTCCGTCCTTTCTCACCTTCTCTGCTACTACTTAACACCCACACTGCTGAGCAGCAATTCTTCAGGATAATCTCATTGATACATCCCTAATTAAGGTCAAAGCAATTATCATAAATGTGTGTTTAGCTTTGGAGTCTGCTGCCTCTAATTCAGGGTTGTCCAAGAGCCCACCTCCAGCTTTCCCTCGCTTGTTCAACAACAGACTCCACACCTTGATACTCACCCACATTTCATCCCTGCCCTTGGATCACCACAAGTAGGACACTGTCAGCTTCATAAAAAATGCTAATTTGCAGCTCAGGTATCAAATCCAGCTCTTCTCCTGCACCAACATCCCCAAGACACGGGAGGGAATCAATGAGCCCTCAAGAAAACGATCCAGCCCTCAGGATCTTCTCCCTCTGTCCAGGTGTATCCAGCTCCTGACTATTAGAGATCAATTGCACCTCTGGCTTCTTTCAGTGACAGATGAAACACCACAACAGCCACCACATGGCTTCAGAGAGGAAAAAACTCCTGCCTTCCCCTTCAAGGCAGATTTTGATAGATGGATGTAAAAAGCTCTGGTGCCAAATTAATATAGGGATGTAAAGCACCTTTCATCCGTGTCTCTGTAATTAATTTGTCTGGAATGCACTCACACATCCATAATTTCAGCTCCAGAGCAACTGCAAAAGGAACTGTATTAACTCCATTTGCAATGTCTCACTTTAGGGAGCATTATGGATATTACAGCCAGAATGGTGTAACTCTGTCACTCAAAGGCAATTTGGCTTTTCTTTTGCTACACACTGACATTTAAAACTTGTAGCAGCATCTTTATTCATTCACTGACCCCAGAATTCAGTTTCCTGCTATTTTTTCCTGCTATTCCTACTTTTGATTAATTAAATAATGTTGCAGCTCTATATATGTGTAACTCTCCCACAGATGTTTCCTAATAAAGATTGTTTCTTTTCCTCAAATTCTAAGGTTTACTTCAGAGGCATAAAATGTCTCTCAAACAAATTGTAATTAACAAATTATAATTATCAAGCACAAGTGTCATTCATTGAGCAGGATCCTGCAAACTACACGTGCCAAGAGTTCCCAGTCCCTAGGGAAGAACAATGTAGGTCTCAATACACTGCTCCTGCAGCATAAAATATTATGTAAAAGTTACATTTTTTTTAGTCCAGGAGGATAAAAAGAATTGCTGTCACAGATGCAGGGGAGATTAAAACATCCAGTTGCTCAGGGTTCAGATTCTGTGAAAACTGGTCTTGAAATGCTTTGCTGCAGAGATTTATTTCTGCTGTTAAATTCTGAGGTTTAACTCACAAAGTGACACTGCACAGAGAAGTGAGATGGGTCCTGGTAGGAAAAAATTATTTCACTTCCTTGGGTGAATTCAGTCATATTTTTATAAAGAGGATTTCATCCTAGAATGGCCTATTACATGAAATAAGGGAAAATGAGAGTACAAACACACTTAATTCGAGGTAGCACAACTCTGCACAAGCACAAATAGATTGTAATAGAATAGTCAAATTGATTTGACTCTTCAAACACAGAAGTTGGGCACTTCAGAGCACAAGAAACGCTCTGGGAGCTGGGGGTGACGCACCAGCAGGTTTGAACACGTACAGAATAACTGCAAACACCCTGACACAGTGAAGAAATTGAAACCTCTGCCCAGAAAAGATTTAGTGGAGAGGCCTCTGGCCAATTTCAGTGGAGGGAGCCAGCAGAGCCTGCAGCAGCTCGGACCTGCCTCCTGCAGGCACAGCACTGGGGCTGTGCTGACAGTGAGTCACTTGCTCAAAGCTCCGCACAAACAGCGTCAGGAGTGAGAAATGAAATCACACTCCAGCAGCTTCAACTAAAACACAAGCACACAAAAGGCAGAGAGAGTGAGACAGCTTCAAAAACAAGCCCTTGAAAAGGCCTCTGAAGGACTCCCTGCATGCCTATAAAAGATGAAGAACGCTCATCAAGGGGAGCTGCAGGATTTACCAGCTCGCTCACAAGACAAGTGGCACAAGTTGTTCTGCTGCTTCCCAGAGCCAGCTGTGATGGGAGAACTTTCCCTCTTCCCAGAAAGCTCCTCACAAGCCCCAGTGCCCTCTGGAGCAGCACCAGCTGTGCCCAGGCAGACACAAGTGGGGCTCTGCAGCAGCAGCAGCAGCCAGGGCTGTGTGGGTGCTGATCAAAGGTACCAGGAGAGGGGTTTTGTAGCAAGAGTTGGGCTGGGGTTAGTTAACAAAGGAAGGAACAAACAGCAGAAAGAATGGAAATAAGAAAAGAAAAAATCTCTTGTTCTCATAAATACTAACAAGGCCAAAGCTGCCCTGACTTTTCTGACCCTTTTCACACCAAACCGAGGAGCCAGAGGATGAGCTCATCCAGCTCCAAAGAGGCCAGGAGCAGCTCCAGCCATGTGAGGAGAGGGATGTTTGGATCAGCCCTGCATCGATCAATCTGCACCAGGGAGTGCAGTCACAATTAAATTCTGCTCTCCTGCAGCCACAGCATTTCAAACAGTCTCTTGTAGAGCAGAGCCATCATATAAATAACATTAATATGGAACAAACACTGTGCACACAGCTAAACTTAGAGCAGCAAAGCGGGATTCAGCTGGTAGGGAATGATGAGAGGAGAGAGACACAAGCCAGGAAAGCTGACTCCAGTGGAGGCAAACAGATGATCATAAACATGATCCTTAAAATAAAGGCAGAACAATCTGTAAGAGTATTTGGGTTAGACCAGAGAGAACAGCCAGAAATAAAAAGCCAGATGGAAAGTAAAGGAAAGCAATTAGGAATAAGAGAGAAGTGAAAATATATTTCTGATCTGTGGACACAGACTACATCTCAAATATTTACTGGCACTGAAGCTGTTCAAAACTTAAAAAAAAAAAGGTGCAAAGAATTTCTAAGCCCTGTCACAACATGAAAAGATTTAACCTTCAAGCACAGCTCTGAGGAGCACTCACAAATCTGACTGGCAAATAAAGTGGTTTCCATTCTATTTTTAATTCCTCCTGGCCACTGCCTTTCTATACTCTAATTTAAAATACTTATGTCAAATTAGATTCCAGCTCATCTATCACAAACAGTAAGATTGAGCAACTGGAACTTAATTTTATTAGTATCTCATAAGCCAAGAACAACAAGAAAAAAAAAAAAGGAAATACAAGCTCATGGCACTCCAGCTGCATTTAAACCACCGTGCTAATAGGATCAAAACAGACAATGGTTTAGTGGTGGACTTGGCAGGCTTTGATTTCTGCTTGGACTCTCCATGATCTTAAAGGTTTTCTCCAATCTAAATAATTCTGATTTCATTTGTGGAGGAGGTAGGCAGGACCTTGACTATGCAACTGAAACACAAGTGAGAGGTATGGTTTCTATAGTAAAGAAGTAGAGGTTGGTACTTCAAAAGCAGGCAAAATGTCAGGTTTTGTTACCAAAAAGGCCCCTGTCAAGCCTCTGTGTTGTTTATGCAGATACACAAATCTTCTTTCAGAATTTTAGTCAAATGTATTGCATTTTAAAAAATAAGGTAAAAGGAAAAAGCAAAGAAGAGAGAACAACTTGAACCAGACAATCTGGGAACAAGAGTTTCACCCTCAGCTCGTATTTTTCTCATCTTTTCTTCCCTCAAGGCTGAAGAAACTCATTCAGACTGTAATTACAGATCTTTCATTACATTACAACAAGCAATGAATCAGTGGAGCTTCTACAGAAATTGGAACAAACAAGGATTTTAAAAGAAGAGAATTTCACATGGAAAATACCAAGCCCAGCCTATATTTTCCATACAGAGAAGCTGATGTAAGGCTGGAAAAACACCCCACAGCAGCCTCCAAAGCTCTGCTGCACACCTGCTGCACTGTACAGCCCATATGCTGCTTACTATGAGGGAAAGAGCCTTTTTTGGGTTCATACACACGACGTAAACACACATTTCTCAGCACAAAAGGAACCCGTCACGTGTTTTTTGTGCCACGGGCAGGACGAGGGTGAGGAAATCTCCTGACACCTGGTGTAGCAGTAACTTACTTAACTTAGTAGTAACTTACCAACCTCCACATGGCCTCCTGAGTGCCCTCCATTGCTCAGCCCGTTCAGCAGCTCCGTGGCCTCCAGCTGCAGCTGCACCGGGGGCTGCAGCTTCAGCTCCTCCTCCACCCTCTCCCAGCTGGCCCTGGCCCGGGAGCCACGGGTGCTGTTGAAATGGTGTTTCACCTTCTGGATGATGTTATCTGAAACAACAGGAAAACCTGCTCAAATCACCTCTGAAAAACTGCTTCATTAATCCTTAGTAGTATTAAAATCTTACTTATGGGGATATTTTATCGTATCATAAATTTTTGATTGTTTTAATTCCTTCGTTTCTTCTTTTATTGGTTTCAGGTAGAAAATTCCACTGCTGGTTAGGGAATAAAAATACTTCTTTTAGGTGTTTTATAGCACAGAAAGGTTTGGGTTGGAAGGGGCCTTAAGGATCATCCAGTGCCACCCCTGCCATGGGCAGGGACACCTTCCACTATCCCAGGTTGTTCCAACCTGGCCTTGGGACACTTCCAGGGATCCAGGGGCAGCCACAGCTTCTCTGGGAATTCCATTCCAGTCCCTCCCCACCCTCACAGGGAACAATTTCTTCTATTATCCAACCTAAATAATAATAAAAATGATCTGTAACTACCAAGCAAAAGGTTAAGATCTCGAGCATCAAGTGCATCTTAGATCCAACCACAATAAAGAAGATGATTAATAAATAAATAACCACACAGCAATATTAGGCACTCAGTAACATAATAAAGTGTAATAGTAAAACTGACAAAAATGCATTTTTTCAGTTAAAAAAAAAAAAAAGCTTTATGCAATTAAAAGAGGCTAAAAATTCTCCAACTCCTACTCAAGTTAAAAAATAAATTTAAAAAAAGGAGTAATGTGGATCTCAATATGAAATTACATCCTGGCTGTAATGTCCCCTGCAGGGAATCCACCCAAAATCCAACAAGGCTCTATAAGAAGCTCTCCTGATGGATTTCTCAAGCTTTTAAGCCTGAGTTTAACACTGTTGCTGAAATCTGGACAGAAGTGTGCAAACCCACTGCGGGATATTATCCTTTTCCAGAAAAGTTCCTCACTGCAAGAGAATTGTCTTTCAAAGGTGTGAGGTTCAGTAGAGCAGCTGCTACTTGGCAAGAAATCAAATTCTATCAGGTTAAAAAAGAACCACTGGGCATGGTTCTGAGGTATTATGACTCCAAGTCATGCCAGAAATAAAGCTGCCCATAATAATCTCTTCTGTCTCCCTTTTTTCCTGTACTCATCTGTCTCCACTCGTCAGATTTTTTTAATTAAGTTAGAAAGTGGCTGAGATATCAATTTCCTTTTTTTCTTCTCTGCTTGTTCATCAATCACCACAGCATTTTGTTCATAATAGATGAACTCTCAGGAACTACAAACCAAATACTCCAGTAGTTTAGGGCATTAAGAACTCTCCCTCCTCCTCCACATGCAGGCAAAGGCACACCCAGAGTCACTCTTATCACCAGGCTTTGGCCAGGAGATGTTGTTTAACACCATCAATTTGGCAGAGAGAGGATTTTTACTATTAGAGAGCAAAGTTACAAACCAAATTCAATAAAAGCATATGGTCTGGAAGCTGAATTGATGCTCCTTGTGTTGTAGGAAGCAGCAAATTCCCACCGAAGCTCTTCCAGGAAGCAGAAGGCCATGATGGTTGAGTAGCTGCTGGAACAGATTGCCAGGCAGGCAATATCCCCAGAAGAAAGGAAACTGAAATAGAAATAAAAAGAGTCACATCAACATTAAAAGGTGAAAGTCCTGCTGAACGTGAGGATGAAGCTGTGCTTTCAGTCAAAACAATATGTACAGACTGAGCTGAGAGAGCAGACTGCAAAAAATGTCATTTTTGTTGTTGTCAGAGTCCTGCAATCGCTGTAGATCTATTTATTCTTAGACAATTATTTATTCCTAACTCATCCAGGACGCCTGAGCACAGCGAAGATCACATCACAGACTTTATGAAATTGGTGCATCAGTACAAATTGAGGACATTCTTTTCCCAGGCTGGCTTTAAATCACATTAATAAAAACCAAGATGGCCAGAAAACCGATTCTGAAAGAAAATGCAGAAAAAAAGGAAAAGCAAGGAAGTTTGCTCCCAGGAAGCAGATGGATTCCTTGCTCCCCTTGAACATGGCAGCACCATATTAACAGCAAGAGATCATTTGTTAATTTGCACAACCCAAGATTTTCCAATGCTTACTGTGACATCACAATAAAAATTCTACTCTAAAAGGGGTTCCTCTAACACTGAATCCATATTTATGTGAAAGTTTCTACTTGCAGATGGTCCAAATCTTCCAGGAGACTTCTGAGAGATATCTCAGGGATACAGCCCAGCCATTTGTCAGCAGGAAATCAGCTTAACCCCCAAGTTTTGAAACTGAACAATTTGTCTCTTTTCTACTGTTCCTATATTTCATCCCAACTTCGTTTCACACTCATGGTTTCTATTTCAGATTTTTATTTATTTGCTGTACTATGGACTTGGGATTTACAGTTTTGCTTGGCTCTGCCAGCCCAGTTCCACTGGGTAGCTTCCCCACATTCCTGCTGCTCCCAGCTCAAGCTGGGGATCAACACCATGCCTGCCTAAAACCACCTTCTCCAAGTTGTCCATAATTTATGGCCTTTTTGCCACGTATCCACTTGCACTGCTCTCATTCCAGAGCCAGGGCTGAGCTGCTTCTGCACAGATCACAGCAGATTAAAAGCAGCAGGACTTGTTGGCATCAAAGGACATAAATTTGCTTTGAGTGAAAAGGAACTGAGATGAAAATCTCTGCTCTTCCAACGGTTTCAGTGTAAATTCATGTATTTTTTAACTCCCCCAAAAAAGGATACTTAGTTTTAGCTTAGGGTCATTTAAAGTTTTTTTCCATTTGCTCACCAGAAAAGCAATCACAAGCTAAAACTCACTTCTTAAACGAGTTTAAACAAATTTCTTCATTTCTTTCTCTGCAATTTCTTTAATAAATTTCTTCTCCTAAACTAAGTCATTCCAAGGCATTTGGATGCCCTATTAAAGGGATTTGTAGAAACCCATGAAACTCCAATTGCTAAGAGTAACAAGCACTGCTCATTTTGGCTGCACAAAATGAAAATTAACGTGAGCAAAATATATATAAATAAGAAAAATATACATAAATATATAGCTAAATATGTGTAAATACAGTGTAAATATGTATATGTAGATATGTGTATGTAAACAGGTATATGTATAAATGTGTATGTATAAATATAATGAAATATAAATACAATGTGTATTTATATTTATGTTTATATTGCACATTATAATTGTAAATTGCAATTATATTATATTTATATATGTATTTATATTATAAATACAATGTGTAACTACAATACAGTAAAAAATAACAGTTATGTAAGTATATTTATATAAGTTAACATATAAAATACAATATATGAATATACAAATATATACAAATACATAACTAAGCACATGCTCACTACACTGAGGAATAAGGTTTCAAAATCCTCGGAGTTCACAACCTGGACAAGCACTGTGGGATTTCAGACTGGAATTAGGCACTACAGACCATACCCAGAGTTCAATTAATCCCCAAGGTAATTATCTCCAACATTAAAGCCAGAAAAGCCGAGCAGAGCAGAGCAGGGACTCACTGAATGCTCAGGTTACGTCCTTTTGCCGTGCCCCGACTCGGATACCGCGCCAGGATTGAGGACAACGCCTTCAGCCTCTTCCTGCATTCCAGAAAGTCCTGGTTGAGATGGAAATCTGTGGAGGCTGACAGGGGAAGTCCATCCCTCACCCGCACCACACAGGCAAAGAAGATCATGGACATTCTCCACGGGAGTATTCATGAGGACAACCTGGGAATGAAAGGTTGAATTCAGTTCACTGCAAAATTCCAGGCAGGAATATGTCAGGATGGGAGTTAATTCACCACTGGAACTGAACAGCACCTCTGGTGACACCTCTGCCATGGAAAGGCAACCAAACTGCTCTCAAAGCTCGTGGCTCTGTCCAGTTTTTGCCTCTCAGATTAAAAGGTGAGGTAGGGGATTTGATAGAGGAATTATCCAAGCTGAAAAATATTCCTGTTTTCCCTCCTGCTTCACCTAAAGCATCAGAAATGCTGAGGAAAGTTCTTACAGGTGTTTTTGGGAAGCTGCTAAGCCCCACTGATGTGCTGCAAATACACTGGAGCTGCAAAAAGCTGCCTGAGCGTGGCACCTCTCTATTTCCTGGTGTAACACACAAATCCAAAAATAAATTTTAGGCTAGAGCCTGTCAGGTTCTTTTTACAGACTCACCTAGGGCTAAATATAGAATAAAAGTTGCCCTCTCTTGACTTCTTCCTCTTTAAGAGGCCACAAACTCCCGTGGAAAGTTATTCTTGGGCTTCACCTGGCACATTCAGAACATGCAGAGATGTGTCCTTCAGACATACCATGAGGATCCAGGGCACGGTGTCAGAGGATTAACAGCACTTCACATCATCTCTGAAAGAGAACCAGAATGAACTAATTAAAAATTAGTTTAAAAAAACGAATTAATTACCTGTATTTACATGCATATTTACATGCATCAGATCTCCTGTGAAGTGGGTAAACATTTCCTAGGAAGTGTTTTGCCTCCAGGAAAACAAACAACTCATTTTCTTATCCAATATATTCATTTCTAGACTCATTCAAAGACACTATGGGATGATACACAAAATATTCATGATGTCCCAATCATAATTTTTTTAAGTTATATCAGTAAAAGAGCAGCTCTAAATCAGCAGATTTTAAGGGATGATCACAAACAAGTCAAGGCAAAAAAAAGGGGAAAAGGGAAAACCAAAGGCATTTACTTGGCTTCCGGCAAACTGCAGAAATAAAGCATTGGGGAAATAAAAAGAAAGAAAAAAAAAACACATTGTGAACTCAAACTTTTGAGAGAGAGAACGACTGCTTTGACCAGCCCTGTATCACACAATTCATCAGGATGCTCAAAGTGCCTTTGAAATGTGGCTCATCAGGACGAGCTTTTCTTGTCTGAGAAGTCCAGAGAGCAAAACCCTTTCTAATTCAGGCACCATAAACTCTCCTGGTGTCTGCCAAGGGTTCAGTTCTTACCACAGGCAGCCCTAAGAGGGTCTCATTTCTACCCCTCAGGAATCCTTCCCACATAAATTGTGGGAACTATCCCTCTGTCCAAGGTGCCAGCACGTTAAAGCAATTATCAGAGGATAATTATCAGGGGAATTAGCAGAAAGCACAACGGCACAAAAGTTGTTTCCTTAGAAAAGCAGATTAGAACTACAGAAGATCAGACATCTCTTGAGAAGTGTTATCTTGAACTTTTCAAATGGAGATTAAAGAATTAGATGTGATTTTTTTTCCACAATCCCTCTCACAGTTCTCCTCCAGCTGTCATCTAAGTTGTAAAAGCAAACTAAACTCACAAACTTCAACACACATCAAAAAGAATTTCAGCAATAATCATGATTATTATAAATCAGCTCGAAACATCCCATCAATCTTCATGTTGTGCTAGCAGCCACTGAAGAAACAGTGCAGAAAATTTTTACATAAAAGAGAAATAAACCCAAAAAATATGAACTTTAACAGAAATACTAACTTTAACACAGCCAATTTCTAAGCACAGTTGCTCAGAATTGCAGTTTTAGGGTGAAGGGTTGGCAATGCTGATGAAGTTTAGCTCCAAAATAACCCCAAACCAGCCAGAAGATGACCAGGAAAATGAAAAAGTACCAAACTTAGAAATAAAAGACATTTTCTAAAACATATTAAGCTTATGAAATTATTCAGCTCAGCTCCCTATGCCACTAACAGCAAGAGTTTAAATTTAAATGTATATGTTTTTTATTAACCACCAAGGATAACATCACCTACAGTTAACCAACTGCACAGGGAGAGTTTTCCAGCTTTCCAAGACATACAGACCTTCCTGCTGCAGTGCCTAAGGCTGTCACTGAGTATCAGCTGCCCATCAGAGGGATCCTTTGGTCTGGGAAAGAAAGATCAGGTGTCCACCAGGAAAATTTCCAAATTAAATGCCAGACTTCACTGGAGAAATGAGTCCACGCTCCTTGCTCAGAAAATGAAGCTTTGGTTTTTCCTTTTCCTTTGGCACAAGCCCTTGCTATTTGCCCATCAGATGATGCTTAGAGCTGCGTTGTTTTGACAAGCAACAGCCACTGATGCCACTGCCCTTGGAATTTTTAACGACTCGCAAGCCACTTTTGCCACGTCACCTGTGACCAAGCACAAAGTGTCACATCTCGCTGGGCTGATCCAGGTGTGCACGTAAGCAGGTGGCTCGATGCTGTCACTGTGTCACACTGGCTGCCCTTTCCTCTCTGTCTGCACACCATCAGCAGCCCAAAGATCCGCAGCCGCCTGGACGTGGCAGCTCTTTGACCTTGGCTCTGAACTTGGACAATGAACTCAAAGCTTTGGGTTCAGCCATATCAAATCTCACAGAGTTCACAACTTGATAACAACACGTCAGCATCAGAGCACCTGTTCTGGCACAAAGCAGAACCTTGGGAAGTATTTCGAGCAATTATTTCAGAAAAAGAAGTTGGGATTTATGACTGAAGGAAACAAAGTTGCTTTGTCATTACTTGAAGCACCTGTACATCCAACAAGGCTTCAGAATAAAACTGCTTAGTGCAAGGCTCACATTAACAGCACCAATCTTGAAATAAACAATTCTTCAATGTAATCTAAGTGACCTGGAGCACAATTCCTCCTTCCCTCTGATGCCATGATTTGCTTTTTATATAAACCCCNTGTTTGGCTCTTGATTTTAAGACCAAGAAAAGGCAGCACCTCACTTCCTAAGGAGCAGCCAACTCTCTCCAGTGGCTGTGCAGGGATTATCAAGGCAGCCTCAGTCAGACCTCCTGCACTTTATTACTGCGTGTTACGCAAGCTCCTCTGGGTTAAGAAGATTACACCCAACTCACCCGGCCACACTTCTCCAAATGCTCAACAAACTCCTGCTTTATTGCCTGGACTCAGAAAACAATCTGCTCAAAAGGCTGTGGAAGCAAATGAAAACTAGTGCAGAGTTCATGAGGGGGATTATGTTAAAAACCTGGCTCTTTCAGAAATTATCTCACCATCAAAAGCAGGTTTCCTTCCAAGAATGGCACAACACTCACAAAAAATGCTGCCAGGATTTCTCTCCAGCTTTTGCCTTCTCTCCCTGTTCAGAGCCACATTTCCCTGCTCTCCAGAGGTGTCCAGCTTCAAACCCAGTTCTGACCTTCCTGCTGAAGGAACACCTGAAAGCTTTAGTGGATGTTACGATGGCCCTGAAGCAGAATGGGAAGTTTTTTGAACACGTGATACATGACCACAACTACTGCACTAGAGCATCCTTCCTCAGGCAGGTGATTTCCAGAGAGAGTCCTGGACAGCTAGAGGTGGAATGCCAGAACATGAAAGAGATTCAGGTTGACTCATCAAACACAAAACCTGAGCTGCAGCTCCAGTGCTGCTTTGGGTCTCACCCAACCAGGATGTGGCTCACGAGGGAGATTTATCACATCCCTGAGGGATCGCAAAGTGGATTTTATCTTCTTCTCAGATACATAAAGAAACAAATCCAAAATGTTGTTAAATCTCTCATTTTCTAAGATTGCACCAGTATCCACCTGATCCTTCCCAACTGCTCTCCCTCATGGCCTCAGCAGGGCTGAGCAGCTACAGACATCCCAGGCCCACAGCACAACCAGAGCCACTCTCGCACTGAGCAGGGAGTAAAAGCAATTTGAAACACGCTGCTATCTCAAAATTTAGCACAGGATTTGTGCATATCCAGAGCTTTTAGGCTCCTATAAATCCTACAGGCTTACTCTTATCCCCAAAGGGAAGCATGTGGAAAACCCTTATCTTCACAAATCTGTCTGCACACACTCCTGTGAATTACCAGAAATAAAGCAGCCAACCCCAGCATCCAGCTCCCACATCAATCCCACTATCCCAACAGAAAATCCTCCAAACCCTTGCCCAAACCACTCTGCAACAATCCTGTCATGCTCTGAAGCTCTGCCCCACCTTCATCTCTCAGAAGCACCAACCACTTCACCTGTTCCCAAATATCCACCCACCCCATCCGCCTGAACCCTGACACCTCCCAAATCCCACCAGCTCATCCCTGCACCTTCCCCAGCCCATGGTGAAGGACCCATCCCACGTCCATCCTGTCCCACTCCCATCATACACAACTATACCCTACTCACACCTCTCCTCCCCCACATTAAGCACCCTAACATCCCCAGAAGAACCCCCTTCCCACACTCTTCAATAAACCCGGACACCTTGAAAGCAAACACACCCATGCCCCCACTCGGGGCACTGCTTTGTACTGACAAGGCCTTCCACACACATCCCTCAAGCACCCAGACACCCCAAACCTTACTCCCATCCTGCAGCTCCCAAACCCTCCCGTTATCCTTGCTCACCCCAAGCCACCCCCAGCCCAACCCACGCCTCCTCCTCTACCCCTCGAGCACCCCAAGGGACCCCCAAATCCTATATCCATGCCACGGGATCCCAACCCCAACACATCCATCCTCCGGCTCCCTCCCCCCCCGTCCTCATCCCCCCACACCCCAACTCTCTCCATCACCACCCACACCCCGTCAAGCACCCCAAGGAACCCCCAAATCCTATACCCATGCCACGGGATCCCAACCCCAACACACACATCCCCTTGCTCACCACCACCCATCCCCAAACTCCTCTCATCGCCTTCCCAAGCACCGCAACCCCCCCTAAACACC
>VZTH01013144.1:319210-507517 GCA_013397815.1 Aleadryas rufinucha | reverse complement strand
CACTCTTTGCCTATCCTGCTCCACCCACACCCATTTCAACACTGGCAATCCAGTCTCTGTGTTGAAGTGATTATGCCTTCTGATATCTTTTCTTTTTGAACTTGAATAAACTCTGTTTATTCTATATTGACAAGAAAACCCTTTACAAGTATAATATTTTGAGCCTGAACTTGCATGCATTCTCCAGGGCAACATGGGAAAAGTTCCTCTTTCAAAACTGAACATTTCTATTATTTTTGAAACAAAAACGCATTAGCAAAGACATCACTAAATATCTTCAGTGATTCAAATAGATTCATAAAACAGATTTACAATATCGTAGATATATGTGTACTCAAATATATATTCAATACATGTATATTTATTGTATTCAAGTGTAAATAATGTTTGCCTCAGAAAAGCTAGCCATGTGAAACAGTGAGTGCTCAAAATACCCTCTTTTTCCCCTCATCTTTTGTTTTAAACTTTCTGAAGGCTGGACTGACATCACAATACTGTTGTTTTATAAAAACGCCTGAAAATGTCTTAAGAGATAAATAGATACACACTCAGAAATATCACAGCTTGAAGTTTGTCCTTTCTATTTCAAATTTCCTGACTGTGGCTTTTGTTTAGTTTTAACAAGACTGAACTGGTAAAGAGCCCCCCCTTTTCTGCTTGTTGTGTTTCTTGAGGGGCTGGCACTCCTCTGGGGCTCCAGAAGAGCTCTGTCAATGCAGGAGGTACCAGCCTTGCTCATGTCTATAACCCACCCACATGTAAGCTTGGGTTCATGAGATGGTGACAGGTGAGTTGTGCTCCTTTGGCCTGTCTTTTTGGCATGTTTAGAAGATATCAGCAACAAATATAACTATTTAAAATGTCTTTGCTAATTTACTGTGTGAATCAAGGAGAGATTGGTTTGTGATATCTCATCTCCATGCTCAGCTATTTCTTTTTAATCTCTGAATAAGGGTAACACTTCTGACTGTCACTGTTATTGTCCTTAGGCCTTGATTTAATAAAAGAGGAAATCTAATTTTAGCATGCCTCATCCCAATCCAAACCACTAATACTACTTTATACTGATAAGATTCATTGCAGATCAGATAGTGTCTGACCAAACCACTCCAATGCTTTGCTTACATGACAGCCACAGGCTATCTTCCTTTGCCCTGTAAGTTAAATACTACTTTTTTTCATGATGTGACAGCAAGACTTGTGGTTAAAAGTACTGAAACTTTTCATTAAACTGTACCTTCACTGGCTGTTATACTGAGACCCTCTCTGGAAATTGTTCCTTGCTGCTGTGAGCAAATTCAGCTCATGTTTGCAGGACATCTGACATGATTGCTGTTGCAGTGTTATTTGCACTTTTCTCTTTTTTTGGTTGTATGCAAAGCACAGGCAATGTGCTGTGTGCTGTTTGTTGACTGCTTGTCAGAGCCTGGATGAAGACAGGTAAAAAGTGGTTGAGGTGGGGCTGGGTTGTCTGGGAGTTCCCATCTCTCTTCTCCTCATGCTGTTCCCTGGGCATGTGGTATAGACTAGATACCTCATTTTGGGATGATTGTGGTGAGGTGAGATAGACTTCATCCTCATTCTTATATTTTCTGAAGAAAATTTGGTACCAGTATTTTAACTAATTTGTACTATATCTGATTCTTCTTTCTTAGTAAGATTGGTACTATTTATCTGTTTTTGAAAAGCTGCTGAAATGAATGTAGCCTCAAGCATTCTGTAACTGAAGGTAGCAAAATACATGTTTTTAATAAGTAAGCATCCTGAAATTACTGATTAAAGACTGATTTAATTCTCTATCTTAGTGCAATTCTTCAGTCTAAGTAAAACACAATTTCACGATTCACAGTTCGTTCATACTGAACTCAACGTAAAATATTTTATACTTTTTTTGTGGAATCACCTCAGACTCTTAAAAAGCCATTATACTAATTACCTATTTAATGAGCACAGCTGAAGAAATGGGTGTACTTACAGGGTTCAGGGAACACTGTGTGAGAGAGAGAATGATACTATTCCTAGAATTTCAAGAGTGGATTTTGTTTCTAAGCTAGTAGAAAATCCAGCCCAATTTCAGAATTGGGTAGTGTGAAATCTCATAGTAAATGGTGGAAAATGATAATAAAATTTAAAGAATCATGCCTACTACCATACAGGAGAGTAAAGTTCTGAAAATTCTTCTTTGATTACATCCATTTTAGTGGCCAGATTCCTTGCAGGAAGCAAGTTTTAAGAGGATGCAGGGAGGGCCAAAAAACTGAGGATAACTCCAGAAAATTTAAGGGGAAGCATGTGAGATAGAGATTCCTCTGCTGCCTCCCCTCCTCTCCCACACCAATCTTCTAATGAATGATGAAAGGCTGTTGAATAGTAACACTATTTTTGCAGCATATGAGGAAAAAGATTGTTAAAATGCAATGAAAATTCTCTCCAAAGATGAATTTGCAATGGAAAAAAAATCTGAGCAGGGTGGGATTTCTAGATCTATTGGTCCTATATAAAGAAAAAAAAGAAAAACAAAAAAGAGATTTTGTGATATTTCATGGATATTAGCAATAATACCTGTGCAACAACTGCATCATCACTGCATGTAATGGAAGGAATGCAATGGATGCAGATTAGGTCACAAGTGTTGCTATTATAATACATTAATGTGTTCTGCAGTGATAAAGGAATTTAGAAAGACATAGCGAGTGATAAAGTCAACAATATCTCTTGTTGACGATATATTATTCATTACCCTTCAATAATGGACATGGTGTAGAAATATCTCAGCAGAATGATGAGGCCGTAGGTAGAAGACAATTGCAATTACTTCAGAAAGGTGAAAAGTAACAGATGCTTTAACAACCCTGGGGAACACATGTGATGGAGGCAGCTGCAGCATTGTCATATTAATGTCTATCTCTCAGACAATCCTCTATATGTTAAGAAGTCATGAGAAAATAAGCTGTCATCCTCAGTGTTGTGACCCTGTCAGCATTATCAGAGCAAGCCTGTCTCAGTTGCTGAGTCCCATCAGCTAGACAACAAAACTGAAATCAAGGTAATAATTATTCCCTAAAATAATCTTTTTTCCTGACTATCAACCATTCCTTCAGCCAGCAGAAACTGACAAGTCTTTATTTTTTGATTGTACTTGGAATTTCTCATTTTTCAAAATACTGTCTTTAGGATTTTTTTCTCTGCTGATGAAAACATGTACAGTGTTGAATGTGATCAAATTTGCTCCAATTTGCATGAGAGCAATGACAACCCATAGCTTTCAGCTCCATCTGCCCTGTACATTTCTGCACAATAAATCTTCCTCCCTCCCACAGGTTTTTCATGCTGATGAACCTTCCTGAATGCTGTGCAATATCACACAGTCTGTAAAATGGCCGTTAGGGAGCCCTGGTTATCATTCCAGCCATTCCCTATGTGGGACTGGGATGGTAGTATCTGGCAATATTTGATTTTGCAGCTATCATGATATCCTGTCTTGCCTATCCCCTTGAGGCTACCATTATTGGCTGGAGTCATCTGCAGGCAGTCTGATACTGCTTGCAAGTAGACAGCTCTGGGAATTTTTTTGCCTTTCATGCTTTGAAGCTTTGCTTGAGAAAGCTCTGCTTTCATCCATTTTTCCCCCTTAAAGCTGTTGTCAGCTGTCATTAGCAGTTCTTTGATTTGATGGTGAAATGCAAAGGAATGCTCCAGCCTTATCTTCCCTTGGCTGGACTGTGGTCCTAACAAGCTGGAAGTGATATATTCCCATTAAAATCTCATTGTATCCTCTTCTGCCTGGCTTTCCTGATGCTTAACCATCAAGGCAATGGTACTGTGCAGGATTCCTCACTGAACTCTGCCTGTCTTTCTGCCCTGACCTTGAGCACTTCTCTAGTGGAAAATGCTATGAAGTGATGCCCAGCTGCTGAGCACCTTAAACAGGGTAAGGATGGATTGTGCCGAAATGTCTGTGTGCAGGAAGAAGAGTTTCTTCACCTTTTGATTCACATATCTTTTGTGCTGTCTGTGCATCTTCTGGATCCAGCTGCAGCCTCTGCACTGGAGATTAATGATACAAAGGTAAGGAAACTACAAACTAGGTCTTGGAGGAACCACAAAACAAGGCACAAAGCCAGCATCAGGGATACAGTGATGATTATGCTGTTATCAGCACCTAGTCATTGGATATTTGTTGGCCATCACTACCTTACATGTCCCTGTGATTTACAAGAGCCTGTGTTCTTCTGATGTAAGTGTACAGGGAATGTATTCGCAGATGTCTGAGTGCAGCAATACATCCTGCTCATTAATGCCACTAACTGTTTGCTTCCCAAAAAATCCCTGCCTACTTTGAGTAGGAAAAAAGTCTAGCTACAAACCAGGGCTGGCATTGCTGAATGATCTGAGATCTGCTGTCGGCTTTGCCAAACTTTTGCTGTTTAATAATGGGGAAAACAGGTAGGTTAGTAGTTTATATTTTAATTTTAAATTATATTGATAGCTACTATTTTCCATTGTGGTTGTCTGAAGTCAGATGCATCTGAAAATGACTAGTATGTGTAGATCCCTCTGATTTGATAGCTGGGGTCCATCAGTCCTGTGAATCTAGATGGTCTTACACTTTTCAATGTAGACATCAGGAGCTGCTTCAGATCACATCCTTTCTATTTCAGGATTTTCCCATGACTAATATGAATGGGGTGATGGTACGAGGAATACAATGCAAGTTCAATGTCACCAAATAGGTTAAGAACATAAAACTGCCACGAAAACTGATGGAGAATTATGCAAGGGGAGAATTCCTTTAATGACAGGAGTCAATTAATGGGAGATTTTTAGCTGTCGAGTCATAAAGAGCAAATTATAGTCTCATTTCCTCTATAATTGATCGAGAACAAATTTCCTTGCTTTATGATCTCTGGTTTATGAGTAATTGTTTTATTTCTGCATACCAAGTCAGTTATTATGGGTTTATCATCTTGTATGGTGTGGATTGCAGCCGCAGTCTAAAAGTTTCCTTTTAAAGGAAACTATAACATCCCAATCTATTTTTTTGGCATTGTATCATTTACAGACAAAATGAACAGGATCAAACTCCAGTTGAAGAATCATGGCATTTTTAGCTAAGGAAATGTTCCTGATGAAAACACAGATTTTATTAGTGATATTACAATTAAATAAGCCATTATCAACTTCCTACAGATCTCCTAAGAGCAGCTCTCTTTCATTCTGGAGCCCAAATTACGGAAGCAATCTTCATAAAGGCCACTTCCCCAGCTATAGCGCCTGCTGTGATATGATTCATGCCTTTTGTCTTCTGCTTGGAATTTGGGGATGTTTATGAAGGACTGTTATAAATACTGCATCTAATTCCTCTTTTCACAAGATGCTTTATTCACAAGGAAAAAAAAAAAGAAAGAAAATTGCATCACATATGTACGTCATATCATTTCCATTCCCATTGCCATCTGGCACTATTCTTGTTGCCTCCTTCATATACATATTGAAAGGATGTGAGACCAGTGCCAGGCAGACTCTCTGGAGCACGCGTTTCAGTACTACAGCTGGGAATTTAATGGGACACAGGCACGTTTGAGACAATGAGTCTGTGTAAATGTGCATTTGAAGGCTGGAGCTGGAGCCATACATGCTTAGGAGCAGAAGGAGAAGTAATACATAAGAATCCCACTTTCCATGCTGTGTATCACTAGTGATGTGACACAAAAGTTATGAAAGTGAACAGATTAAATATCTCAGCTGTTCTTATGCTGTTCAGACTTCCATTTTCAGTAGGGAAGCAGTGGTATCATAGGTACCTGGAAAGTACCTGGCTGTTAAATTACCCTAAAGTGTTATCTAAAAATGCATGTCAGATCTTTTTGGCATGGCAACTTCTTTGAGACAGCAACTGCCATGTATCAGTACACTGCTAATTACAGTAGAATCCTTTCTCAAAGAAAAGAGAGTTTTTCAAGGCTAAAAAATGATCTGCAGGATGATCAGTGCAGATCCACTGCACTCATCTTGCCTGCTTAAGGTGAAGGGTAATGATGATGGTTGCATTCATATGCAAGCAGTCTATTTATGTGAACCATTATGCTAATAAGTGACAAAATTATTGGTTATGAAATTCAGATGGGCTTCCAAATACAAAGCAACTGTGGTTGTGTGACAGGGGAAAGGGAGGAATTTAGGAGTCAGGGATTTCTCAGCTGTGCAAAATACTTATCTGAAAAGCTAGAGAAGTAATTTGGCCATAGATTCAGAGAGCTGATCCTTTTATAAGATATACCTAGTTACAGGTTACACTGCTATCATCCCTTCTCTCTGTCTGCTCTAGAATCAACACCACCCTGACTTCTAGCAGCTGTGACAGAACTGAACACTCAAAAATTGTTGCCAGCAGACACATCCAGTCATTCATGGTCTGTGTTTGCTGCCTGAGCTTCTGTCTCCCTTGATGGGCCTGGGGCTCCATAGCATTGACTTGGAAAGGCAGTTCAGCCGAACCAGGCAGCTCTAGCCCAATGGCTCTGAGGAGTGGACACGAAGGACCAGAACCTGAAAGGAGGTGTTTTGGAGACCCAGTAACCTCCTCAGCATCATGAGCAGAGCCCAGCTCAGAATCACTGTAGAGTGCTCACTGTCTGGAAAAGCAGTGTTTGCCTGTTCCCAAGACTGAAGCTTGTTAAAGCAAGAAAGTTGAAACAGCATCTCTAGAGCCTGCAGGCAAATGAGCCCCAGCAAACAGTGATAGGGATGGAGCAGATAAACAAAGCAGTTTATGTTGTTTTGGTTTTTTGTTTTGTGGCTATTTTATCCTCCAGCTGAATAAAGGATAAGGTAGATTATTACACATCCTATGTCATGGTCTGGAATTAAGTCATTAAAGTGATTTATTTTTGCAAAGAGTGATTTTTCATCATCTGGGTACAAATTGACCAAACTGCAATAAACAAAACAAAAACTCTTGAGTAATTAATATTTAATGGGTCAAAGGCTCAATTCTCATCTCAGTAGCTTTGTTCTCTGCCCTGAAATCCTAAAGAAGGACACAGAGCTGACTGTGGTTCTGGGGTTCTTCTATCTGATGTATCAGTCCTGGATACACAGGACAGATACTGAGAGAGAAGTAAAGGCTATATAATTCCAGGAAAACAAAATATAGCAAATGTGTCACAGTGAGCTGCATGACACTAGCATCCTTAAAGCAGCACTTGGGATTATAAACTATAAATGAAAAATAAGTGGAATTATTTGAACTTCAGGAAGTGCTTCTGGGGAGTTCACTGTGTTCAGCTTCTTTGGCTGCAGGCTCCCCAGCTGAGCAATACCAGATTTTGGGTGCTGCTCTGACAGTGGCTGTGTGGGATCTCAGGACAGGGGCTGCTACCATGGGGAGTGAAACCCTGCCTGACAGCACCTGGCATCTGCCACTGATCATGGAGGGAGTGCTGATGACTGATTTAGAGCAGAGTTCTCTTTCTGGAGGGCTGAAGTTAGATTAATTGGTTGTGCAACTGTAAAACAAATTTTCTGTTCATCAGCGCTGATGTGATCAGGAGCAATAAGATCTGTCTAATCCATTCCATTTCCAGCCCTGAAGCTGCCTGGCAGTAACAGTTCCCCATGAACTGGATAATATAATCTTTATGCAAAACCAGCTCCTGACCTCTGTGCTGCAGGAGTCATGCAGCTTGATGCACACTTTCCCCTTTCCAAAATGACTTTGAAGCACTAAGGCATATCGTTTCAAATAAGGTAGGAAAGCTGAAAGCTCCCACTGGTAAAATAAAGACAGTTGAATACAGTCTCCTCCTCTGAATTGCTATTAAGAGCTGTGCTTTCCCCTGGTTTATGAAGGGAAAACAGAGCAACGTTATATGCAGATGATGCAACACTGCCTCCCACTGATGCATCCCATCCCTCTGATGCCTCAGCCATGCTTCTGCCAGCACAAGCCCACTGCTGCTTCAGTGGGAAGGCAGTGGGGCACCAGAGGTAAATGCTGGGACCTTTCTCGTTTTGTTTTCCTTGCTGTTGATTCTGCATGCCCACATGGACATATCTAAGTCCTTGTGCTGGGCATGAGTCTGAACACTGCTGGCAGTCTTAACTGAAACTGCCATCTCCCTTCCTGGAGAGGGAGTTACAATGAAGATATTCAAATAAAAAATCTCCAAAGGACAATCCAAGACAGTGTTTCTTATTTTATTTTTCTAATCAAAGGACCATTCCATCTCCTCAGAGAGCACATGCAAAAAGCAGCCTCCACACTGCTGCCAACAGTTTTCACATATAAATAAAAATCTGTTAGGTCAACATAGTATATTTGGTTTTCACCTCAAATAGCCTTAAATTCACCTTAAATATAAATAAGTATTTCATATACTTCCATGCGAAAGAATGTATACATACATTTTAAAATGTATCTTTGTCACCATCCCACCAAAACCTGAGGCTGAAAGCAAAGCAGACACTGAGAGATAGCACTCTCCTGTACCAGCTGATTGCTGGAAAGGCTATCCTTGTCCTGTAGCAGCACCGTGGCTCACTAGGGAATACATGTTTTTCTGAATTGGCCATATGGCTGGCTGCCTAATTCACTGTGGCAAATACAGTTGTGTAGCCACTTGCTTCTACTTCCCGGGACAGTTTTTCCTCCCCCACAGATCTTTCCAGAAATGAAAAAAGCACTGAAGGTACTTTTGACTCCAATATTGGCCAGAGCTCATCTAAACAGGGATTCTGTTGTCTGTTGTGGGTTTCACATAATGAGTTGGGAGATACCTCACTATGACATTTCACAACTTTCTTCTGACCTACCTTGGCTGCAACAATCAAATCCCAAAATGTTCTGCCAGGTGTTTTGAATTCTCATGGTTGTTGATATCTAAGGAGATTTTGGTTTGAAGATTGCTGATTCAAGACTATTAATGTAAGATCACCTTTCAGAGACTGTATTACCCCACGTATCTGTCTCCTGCATCATGATGCTCTCCAGATATGCTGCATCAGAGGACACGTCAGCTCTGCTCTCCCAAACCCACCCAGTCTGTGGGCAGCTGGCAGCAGAACAGGCCTTACAAAACCTGACCCTGGATTCCCTACTTGTTAATCACTCAAGCAGGTTTAACTAGTTTCATAAGATAAAGATTATTTAATTTTTTTAAAGAAACAACCAGCCAGAGTTACTCTGTTTCCTACCCCTTCTATGACAAAAATCAATGTTTTCTAGTCAAGCAGCTGCATATCAGCTGACAGCTTTCTCTAGCTGAAAATTGTAGTGTTTTCACACAGTTTGAGTTGGAATCTGATATTTCAGTCCTGGAAGACCATAAAATTTGAGCATATGTCCCCTGACAATCTTTAGTTTTCTTTTGATTTCATAGGCGGGTTTCCAGAGACATGTGAGGTGTAATCCCTTGTGTCTGGCCTTTCTTTGATGAGGCTGCCTGTTCTTTTGATCCACTGGGATGCTGTTCCTGGCAGTCAACAATGTAACACTCATTACTCAGTTTTGAAACTGTCCAGCGTCATCGCAGAAAGGGGGTTCAAAAGCCAAACAGTTGGGAAAATTAAATTTGTGAGTTGTAGTGTTTTTTTTCAGCTTCCACATAACTCATCTATGGTATTTCTGCTTTTTTTCTGCCTTCACTTCTCTTGCCATAAGGAACAGCAAAATGAAACATGCAGTTGATGTATATTTTTTACAGAGCTTGAGAGTGCAGAGCACCACTAACTCAGTGCTTTCTTTTGGGGCTGAGGTTGGTTGCATCCAGGATGCTGAAAAAACTCGCCGGTATCTTACAGTTGTAGGCTCATGATTCATCCTTGGGCTGCGTGCAGGGGCTGGGAGCAAGCAGAGGAAATCCTTCCTCCGGTCTCCCGGTACGTGTGGAGCAGCGCGCAGCTGCCTGCCTGCAGACACGGCCTGCCCGCATCCCCGCCGGGCCGCAGCGCCTGTGCAGCCCGCTCCTTATCTGGGAGAAGAATGGACACCTTCCGTGCCTGGAGGAGAGGCTTTCATTTCCCCCAGGCACTCAGGGGCTGGACCCGTGTGTCCGTGTGCCGCAGCACGGCTCCAGTTCAGGCAAACCGTGTGAGCCCTTCGTGTCTCCGCACACTGCGTGCGTTGGCTATACGCTCAGCCACAGGGAGACATTATTCCTGCATGCCAAATAATCCTGGCTGGTAGTACTGATCTAAGAGAGCAACCTATGGAATGTCTACCCACCTGCAGCAACGTGAATCCTTCCTACTCCAGTGCAAAAAGTTGTGGCCGTATTGCCGCAGACTTGCTGTGTCCCGGGATGTAGGGGAGATGTAGCAAACCTAAAGGCTGCCACGGGGTTTGCCTAAGTGCTTGCAGTCAGAAGGAGCAGATGCATAACAACCAAAGCTACGGATTTCACATTTGTGCTTTTCCCCATTCCAAAAATGGAAAAGTCTGTTCAAGAATCCTTAGTGGCTGACTGTGTTTCATAAAGAGAAATTAAAATAATAGAACAGCGAGTGGTTGTTCAGAAAGAACATGTATGGAAAATGCAAATTGGATCATAAAGACCTGAAAGAAGAACATCAGCTACCTCTGGTGTGCCAGATGCTGGAGGCCCTTCCAGACCCTGACCATGGAACAGCATGCTGCTAAATGAGAAAGCCCATCATCTTTACACAGCAAAAGGCAAACTCAATTCCATAGCAACCACATTATGTCTGTTATGCTGGAAAGGCAGAATTCATGATGAGAAAAGAAAGCTGTGCATGGCTTGAAAACCTGAAACTGCCACTCTGACTATGGGAGATCAGAACAGATGCCATTAGAATAAGACATGGGATGCTGTGTTGTAGAATTGGAAGGAGGCAATCATTTGTGAGGGTTTTCCTCTCTAGGGTGGGGAGTAAAGAAGAAGGAATGATTTTCATCACCTTCTGATTTTCATTAGTTTCGACTTTTGATTGTCATTTGTTTAAGTTATAGTAGTATTTATTGTACATCTCTGCTGCATCGTGACAAGGCAGATAGGCAGCTGAATACTGTTGTACCTTAGTAATCTTCAATTATAGTTCTTATTTTAGTACAGTTCACAGTCATTCCCTGCAATGCAGAAGTGGAAGGTTCAACTGCGTCTCAAAAGAGTTGGATTAGGACTGGAAAACGTTCAGAGCAGGATGTCAAAAGTGCTCAAAGGAATGGCGCTTCTTCCCTACAAGAAATAAACAGTACAGTTCTTCTAGCTGGAAAAGAGGTGACCGTGGAGAGAGGGAGGCAGCCTCTAAGTGCTGGGGCAATAGGGAACAGGAGACAGTTTTCAGCACCCCTTCCAGTGCAAGCACAGGAGGGAAACTAGTCAGTAAGAAGTTTCGGGGCACAACCCAAGGTGATTCTTCAAAAGACTATGGGCTCTGTGAACTCCTTGCCACAGGAATTAGAGGGTGATAAAGGTCTTCATGCATTTAAAAACTCATCAGAGAAATCAGTGAAGGGCTGGTAAACACAAACACAGCCCATAACAAGGAGCCAGTCCCTGCCCTGCAGGTTGTGACTGGTTGGCAGGATGTTCTGGGCAGTATCTCTACAGGCATTTCCTTGCTTAAACATTTCTCTAGGTATCTACTTCTGGTCATTGTCAGAAGAGCATAACTGATATTTGATCCAAGCTGATATAGTTTTCATATTCTCAGAGACTTGGCATACAGGCAGTGACTATTTAAAAAAAAAGGTCAGAAATCTCCAGTGGATGCCTCTGTTCTGCCATGTTTCCTATCTGTTGTTTCTGTTGTAGCTCTGTTGAGCTTCCTCATTTTGAGTGTGTCTGTCTCACCTCGACCCCAGTCTGACACAAATTCCACCCTCCGTAAAAGAAAACCCAGGTGCAGAGTGGGACTAAGCCCCTCCATACCACGGCTCCTTGGATGCCAGGGAACCACATAGGTGTAGAGCATATTGTGCTAAATTTTGGACCCTCAGGATCTGGTGCAGTATTGTACCATTGCCATCAAGAGTGAAAAATTCTTTCTGACAGCTTTCTTTTTAAGCTCATACCAGAATTTCCATTTGTTTAGTTCTCCAGCTTACAGTCTGTCCCGTATCCCCGTGCTGAACTTACATTTAAAACGTGTGTAGCCAGCTCACAGGTTTTGCTGTAGTCAGTTATTCCTTGGTTATCACATAGAAATCCTGAATTATTCTACTGGGACATTGACAACTGTAGTTGGTTCACTTATTATGTGTCCTTTCATTTTCTTATCAGCTGTATTTGGGGAAAAGAGGGTTTTGTGCAAAATGTTTCATCCTTGGCTGCAGTAGGCTGGAACCTGATCCTGCTCACGTTAGCACAGGGAGCTGAGGGTTCGTGTTACACATTTGTGAAGAGCCTGTGAAGCTTTTCCCTGTTTTTGTGACTGTGTTGCCCTCTGCTGACTGGTAACGGTTTGGAAGACCCCGAAAGTCCCCGCAGAGCAGCTCAGGTACCTGCAGGCGTTCTGCAGCTTATACCGGGATGTATTTTTGACCTGGGATGTCAACCATGCCCTCCTGTCTACGATTAGCTACGTAGGTGTAATTAGGAATTCTCGAACAACTCAACAAACTGAATATCCCACTTCATCAACCTTTTCAGCTTAGCTGACATTTTATTAAAGTTTTGATTCCAATTAACACAAGTAAAAATTAAATTGACAAAGCTTTGAAACAGGCTCTTTATCACCTGTGAACTGTGTCTAATGCCTCTCATCAGCTGGTTTAAGAAAATCACAACATGACACGCTGTATGGAGGGAAGATAGAATTTGACAGTAGCTTACACAAGAGCTAGTTTTCAAGGACAGAAAAAGGAGATGGCAATTATTTGAAAATAGATGCAAGTCTGTGCAAAGAGAGAAATCCATCAGGAAATGTAAAGCTAGAGATGATTATGTACTCAGGGCATGAACCACTCCAGACTCATCTTCAGAACTGAAAGAAAACTCTGTTACTTTGTTAAAATGTGATCTTCCCTACAATCCCTAAAAAAGCTGTTGTCCTGGACCCTGATCCTTTCCCAGGAGGCGACTGAGGAGCAGCATTTATTGAAATGTTAACGGAGAGATTTGTGTCAGGTGGAGAAAGAGTAGCCTGCCCTTTGACATGGCAGGTTCCTATCTCAAACACAGTCTCTCACATAAAAATTGCTTTGAATAGCTCCATCAAGATTTCAGCAAACTCTTGTTGATAATGCATACCTCCTATTTGTTGTCAGCTTTGAGACTCGCGATTGAAAAAGCGGAGCCTAAGCTGGAGGCAGTATTTACTTTATTTACAAGGACCGAATGCAGACAGCAAAGGGAAATTGAATGATGCTGGTAGACAATGTAACAATACCCCAGGCACAGATGCCCTAGATCTGACTTGCAATTCCATCCTAGGTTATAGTTCTTTTTAAATCATCTAGGCTCAAGGCAGGCTGAGCTGAGTATGTAAGACCAGTTTAGCCAGAGAGCTAATATCTTGGACACATTAAAAATACCCCAGATCCCTGCAGAAACAACTATTAGCTCAGATAGCATTATTCATGCTTTCAATTTAATAAATCTGTGCAGGAAAGTCCTGCATTTACAGATTTAGGCAACTGTTTTTGCATTTTTATTTGGTTATCAGGTAGTTTCTTGCTAATAAGCACCATATTCTGAAAACTAAAAGCAAGTGCAGCTGCACAGCCATTTGATACTGGAGTTGCCCCTTTTTATGAATGCTAGAAAGTTCTACCCTAACAGTAATATTATCTTTTCATGCTTGGCTTTATCTTTTTGTATATAATTTTATATGTGATCTTGAAATATAGAAGTGAATCTAAATGTAGATCTGTACAGTTGCATGCAATGCTATGTCACCCTGAGAGGCAGCAGCCCATCAGTGCAGGGCGAGACTCATACCTGCCCCTACTTACATCAGACTCAGCAGTGCTGCAGCTTTTTAAGGCATGAGTTCTTTTTCTGTGAGCATCCAAAACACGTGGGTGAGCCCACGTATGATGATAGGCACAAGCCTGCAGAAAGTCAAACTTGGTTCAATTCTACAAGCTCTTAATAAAGAAAGGAGAGAAAGTTCCAGAGAATCTTTAACCTGTGATGATTGAGGAAGAGGTGCACTTTCATAAACATGAACTGACTTCATTGTCAGTTTAATTAAGGAAACTCATTTAAATATGACTCAAAGATTCGTACTCTCCAGATGAATATTGACACTTGTGGTAGATTTACTTCTTATTTGAAATGTGGTTATCACTAATTGCCTGCATATATTGGGATGACTTCTGATTATGTCGATAATGTCAAAAGTGTTTTTGGGAAGAGTTGTCACTCACTAAGGACAAAGCAGATGTCACTGTAATTAGGAGCTATGCATGCTGCTCATTTTTAAGAGCATCTAGATGAGCATGCTCCTGCTCAGGTTTGTTTATTTACTTCAAATCTGATTTCTAGCTTGGAGACCACTTAAGGGATAAGGACCACTGCCAGGTGTCCTTTCATCTCCTGCCCTGAGATTCTTTTTATAAGTACAAATAGTCTCCTTATTGGAAATGAAATGAACAGTATTCCTCCCAGCAAATGGTTAATCCTTGAACAACATATACACACCTTTTCTTCCTGGCATATGCACTGTGGTCTCTAACTGAATGATGCAAGTAAATTTGCATCAGATTAATAGTGGATTTATTTTACCTCATCCTACACTTTCCTTCTAGTTTTGTTTAATATTCTCTCATTCTTTTTTTTTTTTTCATTTTCTTTCCCATCTATACTATATTTTCTCATGCTCTTCTTGTATCAGCACACTCTTCTGGTGTGGTTCTGTTCCACCTTCTTTCTTCCCAGGAAAACAGGCCATTAACTCCATCAGGTACCAGCACCCTTTCCAGGTGTCTGAAGTGGAGATGTGGTCAGTGAGAGGAGTGCCTCTGAGGAGCTGTGATAACACATCTACATATACTTTTGGGTGTAAATGATGAGGCAGCACTCAGTGTGGCAAAAGATCAGGCCTACCCGGTGAGATGGAGTGAAGGAAACTTGGGCTGAGGCTTGCTTTTCAGATGGAGGTGAATCATAGAATCACAGAATAGGCTGAGTTGGAAGAGACCCACAAGGATCATTGAGTCTATCTCCTGGCACTGCACAGCACCATCCCCAAGAGTCACACCATAAAATATTACTTGTCTTTTGAATCTCTTGGATTCCTAACTCCTTTTGGCTGGTTTCAGCCAAGTTTGATATGGAAATAGAAATCTTAAATATCTCAAGTACTCACCTGTGTCATGAAAGCAGCAGCCATGTACCCCGTGTGCTCCCCCCAGAAGCACAGGCAGGTGAGCTGACTTGCATTATTAGATATCAGAGAAGCCACGGGGGCACAGGGTACCTCAGCAGCCTGGCTGATCCCCACACAGCCCATGCGGGTCTTGCTCTTACAGCTGCCCTAATTGCAGCTGCCTCACCTTATCACAGCTAACCCAGGCAGGTGGTGCCAAGCCTGGGGAAAACAGGCTCCAGCAGCTCCAGAGCCAGAGGCTTGTGCTGTCCAGTAAAAGCCTTACCAGGGTTCACCAGAGGTAACACAAGGGGGGCTCTCCCTATGCAGGCTGTGAGTGTTCCAGCTGGATAGCAGTGACACCTTTGTCTCCCTCTGAGGGAGGACACTGCCAGTGTGGGGAGCACCCCGGGTGTCCCCAGATGTGATGATGAGCCCCAAGTGAGGGTGACTGCATGGACACAGCCTCTCCTGGGACAGGAAGGCAGAGGATATCAGGGCCAACAGGGCAGTGTTTGGACTGCAGCAGTACAGTTTTAATCCCAGTTTATCTCAGATGTTTGAGAAAGATTTGCATCAGTCTCATTTGCAGGAGCTAGGAGCTGGTAACTCACTGCTTGGCACAGTAATCCTTTTTCCTTAAGCACAAACCCTGGAAACTGTGAAGCTGACATCTCCTACAGCATTTTTGCAAAATTTGTAGAGAGATAGTAATCCATTCATTCTTAGGGGCTTAGAGCTGAGTTTGGTTAAATACGATACCTAAGGACAATAGGTCAAGTGCCTGAAATGAAAACATGTCCATCTTTGAAATTAGAGCAGGAAAGTGTTGCAAAACAAGTATGTGCTGAAGGGAAAAGAAAGTAAAGAAATAGGAGTGGGAGAAAATCCCATTTCAGTCCTCCAACCCTGTCTCTAGGACTCAATTATAAATGTGTTCTTCACAGAAGAGCAGATGCATCATAGTTTTGAATTTTTTTCTTTCAATTGCTTCAGAGTCCACATAGTCTCATGACAAGGCAGAGCCAAGTGCAAAGGGCAGTGTCCAAATGGAAATGTCCATAGTGAAGGAGGATGACAGGTGGCCTGCCCTGGGGGAGCCTGTATAACAGATGCTTGCAGGGAGCCCTGGAGCAGCCCTTTCCCTCTGCTCTCAGGGAAGACAGAAGAGGGTCCTTATTTCTTGACTGTCTCTCTTTTCTGTTGCATAAAAATCCTATGGAGGCTAATGATGTCTGAGGCTGTGATAAACCCTGACAAACCATCAGCCCTGCACAGGCAGATGGGCTGTGGACTCAGCTAGCCTCCTCCTCCCCCACTCACCCCTTCTTTAAACTGCAGTCCCCATTAGCAAGGAGTCACCTTCAGCAAGAAAATCCCAAACTCCATGATGTCTCTGCAGGTGAACTCAGGCTCAGGGATGTCCAGTGAAACCTTGTCCCAGTGGAAACCAAAGTGGGAAAATACCTCAAGCACTCCCCAAACCCCACAGGGCTGTTGGCTGTTGGTCCCAGCTGTTGAACCCTGGGGTTGTAAAGAAGTGTGAGAGTCTGACAAACAGTCTGAGCCAAACAAAAGTTTGACAGTTTAACTGGGGTGTTACTGGATGGTGCCATAATGCCAGAGAAGATTGACAGATAAAAAAGACGATGGCACATAAGAGGGCACAGGTTTCACAGGTTTTAATGTAAGTGTTGTGTAAAAATAATGGTCCTTCATTGAAGCTTTTCAGTTGTCTGCAGTATGCAGAAATCTCTGTCAGGGCTGAGCTCTGTTCTCACTGCTCCTTCCCTCTGTGGCTGCTGGACTGAGCTGCCCTCAGGAGAGAATCTGCAGCCAGTGTCATTGCTGCTTACAGGCCTGCTGAAGCACTTGCTGAAGAATTTGCTTTCCTTGGCGCTTGTCAGAGTCACTGTAATAATTCTTCATTCTTCCACTTCATTTGCAATATCATTTTCTGGAGGAGCATCCCTGCCATTTCGGGCTGCTGATAAGCCCCACTGTCAGTCATAGCTCCACAAAGCTCATTATTCTGCATCCACATGAGTGTCAGTTCCCTTTGCTTTCCTGGCTGTGACTGTATTGTTGTTGTTTTCCTCCTGGTCCTCATTTGCAGCTGTTTTCCTCCCTCACATAGTTATATGCAATGAGTTTTCCCTGAAAATTACCTGGTGCTGCTTTTCCAGCAGTTGAATGAGACAGGTAACAGCAGCTCTACTCTAAACCAGCTTCTATTTTCTTTAGTGCTATTATCTAAACATACTCTGAGGAAATCTAGCTGATACCATGATAAAGATGAGCCATCCCTGTTTTCAATTTATTCTTGATTTTGACAGTTCCCAGCTCTCCCAGGAGGAGATGCAGAGAAAGGCAGGTACATCTACCATCACTCCAGCAATGCTGGCTTGATTCAGCCAGGGCTTGACCATGTTCTGTGTTCCCTGATCACTGTTTACAGTGTATCCTAAGCTGTGAATTTTCAAAAGAAGTGATCCAAACAGCAACTAATGTTCTGTTAAAAAACTATTCTGTTCTTCTTCTCTGTCTGATTTATCACAAGTCCAAAAGGTGATTGTTGGTGAGAACAGGGTGTAGTTTCTTACTGCTGATTTGCAAAGCTGTGGTGTAAATCAGACTAGCAAGGTATCTTTGGGCATGATTTTACAACAGCCTACTCTGACCGTTGCATGGCTAGCAACCTCTAAAATGGGAATGTCCAGCAAGTCTGGCAAGGTTCACAACCCTCTCTGAAAACATCTGACTGCAGTGTTGTTTTGTATCAAACCTGCTGAAGTCCTCTGAGCAGGCCTGGCTTCCCCAGCATAGATGCCTTCAAACATAAATCTCCATTTTGGAGTGCATTTGGGTTTTCCTGTTCTCCATACAGCAAGATTTGGTGAATTGAAATCGTGGGCCTTGAGAGAGCTGTGAAGCACCTTCAGCCCTTACTTTGGCTAGTCAGAAGAAATACACAGCCATACTCTCCTTCCCACTGAGAATATGTTCCTGAAAAGCATGAGCACTAGCCAGGCAATGGATAGGGAAGCAGTTTTTCTCATCAGAATTAATGAGCAGATGAGTGTCGGAAACGATCTTGGCTGCTTTGTTTAGAGACAGAGCACTCAAGCATTATCCTCCATTTCTGCCCTTCATGCTGCATTGACTTGACTGATGTTGATTCATCTGAGGAAGATGATGCTGAATGTGGCCGTTCAGAAAGAGGCATCGAAAGCACTCACAGCAAAAGATGCGTGCTGGGTGTTCATCCTTATGGATAAAGCAGCCAAGACAGTGGACTGCCTGTGTCCTCCGCAGGTGATGATCTGGACAATCCTGCTCCTGAGTGTTCATCCTCTATGTAATATTACTCTGTTCTTGTGTATGTAAGGTATATTTCTTAAGTCCCTGACACATCCTCCTCTGTTTCATTAATTCTAAGGGAAAAACTGGTCCATTATCCAGTGAATTCAGTCACTTTACCAGCCAAGCTGAACATTTGATGTAAAATTTTGGAGAGGATTCTTGCTGGTGCTTTTTAATAGTTACATCTTCCTCCTCCTCTCCCTCCTCCTCAGATGAATCAAGAGTCAATTAAGGTAAAGGATGGAGAACACAGTAATGAGGATAGTTGGTAGAGCAGGGGCTTGAATGATCAGTGTGGATCTCCAAAGTGATGGATACAGATGTGATGTAAGTTACACCGACAAAGGTGTACTTCTGGGCTGCCAGAGGAGAGCTGGGTGCATGCATATCAATAACTTAACTTTAATGTGCTCTTAAGTTTAGATCTAGGTCCTTCTTCTTAACCATGCTTTCTGGACAGGGTGTATCTCTGCTTCCTGCACAGGTAGTTCCCTGTTCCTCCACTGATCATACAGGACGACTGTTACACGTCCTTTCTTTCTGCCCTTTGTTTCTATGTGTTCCTGGGTGGCTGAAGGGGCAGTGTGGCTGGCGTGCAATCTTACCATAAGTCAGGACTATTGCACCCCACAGCCTGCAGCCCATTCTGCTGCCTGTTTGTAGAAGTCCTACCACATATTACGTTGCACAGGGACTGTTTCTCTAAAGCAATTTTCTGGAAATTAAAAAAATTGCATCTTAGTTCTCTAAGCCAGTCTTGTAGTGTGAGGGCTGTGGGTTTTAACACTCAGGCTGAGGTTTCACAACAGGGACTCTCACTGGCCATCCTTCCCTCCACCTGCTTCTTCCCATACCATTCCTTGGGCAGCCCTCCAGCCATGCACACAGGGAAGAACAGGAATCTGGCCTCCCTTGGGTGGGGAAGGTTTCTGGGTGACCAGATGCATTTTAATGAGCAAAGCTGCATGATACAATGAGTCAATCTAACCAGCTCTGACAAAAGCTGAAATCCTTCTTCTCTTCACTCCATGTTCTTCTTTTCCTCTTTCCTTTTCCTGGTCTCCCCACTCCACCCCACGTTGCACTGCTGACACACTGTGTGCCTTTGTGAGGCAGGTCAGTTTTCTTAATTATTTCCCCCCATTTTCTGCCAGTCAGTCATCAGCCCGGCAGAGAATGAACCACCTTAAACCAGACTGGCTGTGTTGCCAAATCAGCCCTCAGCCCACCCAGCTGCTGACTCCATGGTCTTGCCTCCTGCCCTCTATGCCCAGTGCTGTGCTGCAGCCCTGCTGCTTCTGCAGTTCAATGTGCAAACTCAGGAGAAGACCTTTGTTGTCCTGTTAGTTTTTTGCAATGCTGGGGTGGCTCAGAGCAGCTCCAGCAAGTGCTGGGGACACTGTGAGGAGAGCAGAAATGCAAGCCCTGCTGTGTGATGACAGCTGGAGTGGTTTGAACAGGGTTAGTGAAATGAATTAGCTCTGGTGGTGGTTCAGCAATCAGCAGGGCAGGGGAAATGAAGGAGCAGGCTGGGATTGGAGTGTGGGGAAAGGAATGGAGAATCAGACCTCCCCACCCACGATCAGTAAGGTGCAACTTGGGCACAGTGTGTCACCTGATGGCAGCAGCCCAGTGTGTGCAAGCAGCCACCAAAGCCCACTCCAGGCTTAACATCAGAGGTTCTCGTTTTCCTGTTCTGAACTGTGACAGTCTCTAAATCCCACCTTTTGGCAGAGGAATTGGAGAGAGGTTGTTCTTCTGCAATGTGACCATCCTGTTGTCTTGAGCTCTGCTCTTTGAACAGGAGTTCTTTGGATCTAGGGACTCTTGATTTTTGTGGCTCAAGAGGCAGTAGATGCGGGCAATCTGCAAATAGACTGCTGACTATGTATGTGAAGTTACATGGCTATATGCATGCATATATATATATATGCAACTGCATAAATCCAAGAAAATCCATAGTGTACAGAGACTCCAACTGCTTGAGCTACCTCAACAGCTCAGTTTTCTTCAACTGTAATGTTTCTACAATACAAATTGGAAAAAAAAAAAAGGATTGTATATATATTACTTAAATTGTGCAATCTTTTCTCATGATGATTAGAAATTATGCACACGGAAAGCCCCCTTGGTCCAAGTAAATGTGCTCAATTATATTTCTTCAGATAGCAAGCTGATGTGCTACACCAGCTGCCATTTTTATCTGACCGCAATTACTCTTCTTCATGGTTGGGATTCCTCAGGTCTCATGGGACAGATTTCTTCCATGGTGTCATTCACAAGAGCTCACATCAAACTGCTTTATCATCTGCCTGCAGTGTTTCACTGCTGCTATCAAGCAGTAACACAGCTCAGGGATGCAACTATTGTGATCCCAGAAGATTTTGAATTTATGGCTTAAAGTAATCCAGCCATTTGAAGAGTATTTGAAGTCATCCTAACCACTTGGTTGTACTCTACTCAAAAATGAGCAGGTTATTGTTGTTAGCATGCCTAATGCAATGTTTTTTCAGGATTTTCAGTCACCAGTAACTTGAGCGTAGAAGATAGTCCTCATAATTTAAATGAAGGAGAAATCAAGTTCTTAGATTAATTTGATATTTTCCTAGCCAAGACTGTTTACTTTACATGATAGATTTGCCCTGACTGCAGACATTTATTTCTTATTAAATTAGCCAGCCAGCATTCACAGATGAGAGAATAAGTTAGTTTAGCTGTAATTTACATAGAGCTTCCCTATATCTTTAGAGTACAGGTTTTTTTGGGAGGCTGTGTCAAGCCAGTCTCTCCCCTGATGAGAAGAGCAGCAGTCACAGACAGAGCCAGCTTCTCAGTGTTTATTGAGACACAAGAGTTGTCCCACTTTAACTACACCGACAACAGTTTCAGTGACCCAGTCACCGCTTGTGTTAATGGAAAAGTGCCTGTGTTGTTACAGCTATTCAAGACCAGAAGATACCTAAGTTAGTATCAGATAGCTTCATACTGGGACAAGTATGTCAGCACGTGAGTTTTACCTGGTGTAACTTAAGTTTAAGATGACATTTTAATAAAAATAGCTGCTAGGACTCCAATAATTACCTAAATTAAAAAAAAACCCAAACAAACCAACTAAAGAATATATAAAAATCTTACTTTCAGCTGCAATAATTTGGCTCATAAAGTGTATATGGGCCAGATGTGGAAGGCTAAGGAGAAGTTCCCTTTGGAGACAACAGCTTATGCATCTTAGCCAGTCGGTGCTGGGCACCAGGCAGCTGCATGTCTGTGCCCCCAGGCAGCAGCTCCCTCCCTTCTCCTGTGCCCTCAGCAGTGCTTGCAGCCCAGGAGCTTCTCTGTGGACCCTTCCTCATACAGACCCAAGCTGCATCCTCCCTGGTACAAAAACCTTTTAAAAATCTTCTGGAGCTAATAGCCTTAATATGATGTTGCAGCTTTTGCAGCTTTATCTAAACATGAGAGGGGAGGCTATTTTTTCCCCTGACTTTCATCATTCCCGGATAATCGGCAAAGCTGAACACCGATTGTGTCTCTTGCTTATTTCTGCAGAGAAATGAGCCTTATGCAGCTTTCTGGCATCACTGGCTTTGTATTTATCACTAAGTAAACAGAGCCAGGAACTGCCACGGGCGCAGACTGGCTATATCCATGCTGCATAGTGCTTGATCCTGGTCTCCCATCTGGTGCCCCTGTGGCCCTAAGATGTTGGTATTAATGCAGAGATGTTTCCTTTTTTTTTTTTTCTTCCCAGCTTATGCTGTCTGATCAAATGTAAAGCTGTGCAGCAGCCCACAAGAATTGTCATTTTATTGCATGAAATGATGTGTATTGCATGAATTGGAGTCAAGTTTGTGGCTGAGAAGCCTCCTGTGACAGAGCTGGCAGACTGCGTAGGGTGAAGGAAATGGGAAGCACTGCAGTCCCATCTCTGCTGCTTGCTGGGGACAGTCCCTCCTGTATGCCAGCCCACAGACTGTGCCCAGGCACTGTCCTGCCATGCCAGGCTACATGGCATTGGCCTTGCAGCCCACTTACAACTAATCAGTGTGGATGATCACCAATACAGCTGGTTCCCTGGTCCCACCACGTCTGTCAGTACAATCAGAGCCACTGAGGTATCCTGGTGCTTGTTTAAACACCAGGGATGAAGCCTGGATGTGCAGCAAAATGTGCCTCCACTGTGCTGACAATCCATGCTCTTAAGGACAGGGAGGGAAGACCTGGGGGGCTTGTCAGGTCAGCCGTGGCCAAGGCATGTGGGTGCTCCATTCCCCAATTCCATCAGGGCTCTATCCAGTCCAGTGTGCTCCAAGGCAGGCTGTCCCTGCCCTGGACCAGGGCCTCCTTCACTGCCTTCTATTTCCAGGTCTATGTGTGAGGCTATTCTGCCATCTCTCTGTAGCTGCAGCAGCTTGTTCCTAAACACATCAACAAAGTGGGTTCAGCTTGCAACTGCTCCACCTACATTTATAACAGCCATCCACTCTTCAGTTTCTCATCATTTTCTTTTACTCTTTACAGCATAAACAACAATTCTTTTGTTATGCCTTCTGCTTGTTGGAGTCGCATAAGAAATCTTTCATTGAACATTTGTATAGACTAGAGATCTCTCTTCCAAATGTTGAAGAAAAACAAGTTTATGTGAATTATCTACAGTAGATAATTTCAGTTCTGCACAGAATCTAAAAATAAAGTGAGGCCCACATTCTCTACTGCTAAGTAGCTTTTAATTAAGTGTGATAACAGCATGAATTATCTTTTAGAGTGCAATAGTTCCATGATCAGAAGTCAAGTGAAGAGAGCAATGATTATTTGCAAAAATGATTGAGGGAAGAAATTTGATGCTGGCATGCATTTGGGGTTTTTTCCCATATAATAGACCTTACCAGGGTGATTAATATTTTGGGTAAATTTGGACTTTCTCTGTTATTGTCTCTGTTTTAATAGAGCCAAGGGGTCCTTTCAAATACTGATATAAAAGAGGGCAGTGAAAGCCTGCTAAGTCCCTGTCATCAATGGCTTCATGGTAATGCCTTTGGACAAGACAAATGGCACTGCTGCGTTCTGAAAATCAATGGCTAAGGTGTGGGACGGTTTCGTTTGCTCCTTCAGAATCCCCTCTCCTTATTTCAGTCATAGATAAGCTCAGGGCTTGAACATCAATAATATTCTGAATTGTGAGCTGAGGTGCAGACACATCCCCTGTCCTGCCTGCTTTGCAGAGAGGCAGGAGGGTTCATGTCCTAAACCACCACAGATAAACCAGCCAGTGCCTGCTTTGTCAGGGTCCTCCTTTGTGCCAGCCAGAGAGATGCTCTCAGTGACTTTACCAGCTAAGATCCTTTATCTTCATTGTCTTTGTAACTGAAGCGTAGCATTTAGTCCAGCATGGTGTGCCTGGGGGGGAGGAACACAGCTTTATTCAGCAGGAAGACAAACCTTAAAGGAAGGTCCTTTAAGGATAAGAGACACCCTTATGGTGCCACAGGGATGGTACTTGGCACTTCAGATTGCAGACAGATGCAAGCACAGTGTGTTTGAGCACAGGCAGGAATAAGGAAGTTATTGTGTGCCTGGGAAATAAGGATATATCCTGTGACAGTGACTGTCCTGCTGTATGAGGCTGTAACACCAGCCTGACCAGACAGGCACAGAGAAAGCGAAGCCTTTCCTCAATACTTCTACTGAATCCCAGCTGCCAAAGGCTGGCACTGGGATGCAGACAAGGCATATTTCTTCCTATGCCTCCCTAGACTCCTAGGCACTTGCTGTCTCATACCCCTATGTAAGCTCCTGGCTGTTCTCCCGGTGTCTCCAGGCATCACTGCGGGGGCTCCCAGACAGGAGGATGCTGTGTATCATCTGGCTGGCCTCGCAAACTGGGAATCCCTTCATCACCCCCTCCTGAACAGATCTTCATGCATTTGCCCAGAGGACTTCATAAAAATTAATCGAGTTGCCCAGCATTAGACACAGATCATAAAACTCCCATCTGATCTCGTGCCTGCTGCCGATTTTAACAGCTGATTGAAACAATGAACGCTAGCTCACCGGGAATGTAACAATGCCCAAGAGAGAGCTGTAGCACGGGCTGTAGGTGTAGATAAGGCTTTAAACGCACAATAAAGATCCTCTGCCTGTACCACAGAGCTCTCTTTGCTACGAGAGTAAAACCCTTGGGCTGCAGTTTAAGCATAGCAAAAGTGATGGAGATTACCCTTTGAGTTACGAGTTTTGCTGAAAAGCAAATTTGTGTCTCTGCTCGCGTATTTATTTATTTATTTTTCTATTTTCCTGCTCATTTTAAAGTGAAAGAGAAATTAANCAGCGGCGGCACCGGGAGGCGGCACCGGCAGCAGCACCGGCGCGGAGGCAGGTGAGCGCCGCGCATCCCCCGCTGGCTCCACTCCCGCCTCGTGGGTGCGCCCCCTGCCTGCCCCGCATCGCCCCGGGGCTGGGGTTTCTCCGTGCTCGCCGTGCCCGGGCGGTCCCGGCTGCGCCCCCGGGGCGCCGGGAAAGGGACACGGGCTAAAGCTCCAGGAGATGGGGATGGCTCCCGCGCGGGNAGGAGGATGCTGTGTATCATCTGGCTGGCCTCGCAAACTGGGAATCCCTTCATCACCCCCTCCTGAACAGATCTTCATGCATTTGCCCAGAGGACTTCATAAAAATTAATCGAGTTGCCCAGCATTAGACACAGATCATAAAACTCCCATCTGATCTCGTGCCTGCTGCCGATTTTAACAGCTGATTGAAACAATGAACGCTAGCTCACCGGGAATGTAACAATGCCCAAGAGAGAGCTGTAGCACGGGCTGTAGGTGTAGATAAGGCTTTAAACGCACAATAAAGATCCTCTGCCTGTACCACAGAGCTCTCTTTGCTACGAGAGTAAAACCCTTGGGCTGCAGTTTAAGCATAGCAAAAGTGATGGAGATTACCCTTTGAGTTACGAGTTTTGCTGAAAAGCAAATTTGTGTCTCTGCTCGCGTATTTATTTATTTATTTTTCTATTTTCCTGCTCATTTTAAAGTGAAAGAGAAATTAACTCGGAGCGAGAGAGAACCTGGAGGGCAGCCAGGCAAGGAGCAGAAAAGCCGTGCCGCAAGCAGGTCCCTTTTCTGTCTGATGCCATTTGAGGCACTGTTACGCAGACGCTGACCCTAAATATTTTTTTTCCCTCATTAAAAAACCCCATTCGATAACCTACTAACAACGACCTACGTGCTTCCAGGGCGCTAACCTGGGAAAAAACCCAACCGGGCAGCGCCAGAAGCCCCCCACAGCCGTGCCCGCGGTCGCTGTCTCTGTGGCGTACCTCGCTGCCGTGCGGCGGTGCCGGTGCGCTGCCGGCGGCTCCCGGCGGGANTGGGGGAGTGAGCCCAGCTTATCAGGGTGTATAATACATATGAGGAAATCTATTCAGACAGAAGTTCTGGAGATGCCGATGACCGGACTGGCTCGAGAGGGCTCCGCTCTCCGTGCAGCGTCCGTGCGCGGGTCGAAATTGCCAGCTGCATGCCAGCAGCTTGTCAGCGGGGCCACAGTGCCTCGGGGAGCAGGGTCCCAGGAGGGCCGGGGAGCCCTGGGCACGGCCGAACCTTCGGCATGGGCGAGCGGAGGGCTCGGGGCAAGCGCCGAGCTTGCTGGCAACCCATGGGCGCGCAGGGCTGAAACTGCTATTGCTCTCAGCCCTTTCCATGGCATATAACAGCATCCCATTATTTTTCCGAAAAATGATGGAAGGTAAAGCAGCTATTATGAATAAAAACCAGCGTTTTTCTAGGAAGGGAAAGCTAAACGTGCGGAGGATATGGCAGCGAATCCAGGTCTTCCTACTCAAGTAAAATGCCTCTGCGTGAAGAGCTGGTCATCTAGGTCGGTGGTTTCTAACTCTGTTTAAATGAGTACGGGTACCTTTTTCCTCTTTGCTTTATCTCCCTTTCTGTCTTTGCCCCTGCTTCTTTCTCCCCGGTCCCCATCACTGCCTCCCGAAGGTAACAGTGCAGAGGGGTCCTGTGAGCCTTCGCACCAGCCTGTACCGGCTCCCTACAGGTACCTCTGCTAGGGAGCCAATGATCCCTGATTGCTCTGAACATGAAAAGAGTAAGCCAGCAGGAGTCTTGACATTTATCATTGCATTAAAACTGCAAAGATAAAAAAGAAAATGTACGCATCTCTCTGCGGGTCAAGCATTAGAAATATTTACTTATACTAAGGCATCGGTAGCAAAATCATTTGCATGTCAAGTGTTTGCATGCAGGTTAACTTTGCAACGGATGACTGCATTAAGGAGGCAGCCGATGAGCTGGGTGTAATGTGATGCATAAATGCTTTGTTTTGGTTTGTGTGTGTGATTTCATGCAGGGATTGCTTTATGCTCTCCACATCCAGTGTAGTGTTTGTGGGTTTTATCTTTTCTCATCCCCAATTTCAAGCAGGGTTGTGGGCTTTTCTGTATCCCATGCTACATAAACCCTTTACCAGTCTGCCTGTTTCCAATGCAATTAAATATACCCAGCCACTTGTCTCCTGTCTCTGCAATCTGTTGTGGGGAGCAGCGCAGCCTGTGCTGCCGGAGAGCGGTAGGAGCGAGCTACGTGTGTTGCAAATGAGGGTTAACTTCTCATTCTACGGTGTTCAGCATCGCCTTAATTTCTGGAGAATAAGCTCCTATTTTAAGGTACAGAAGGGGGATTCTTAAGTAACTCTTTGAGTCTTGCAGTGTGAGTTTGGAAATTGCTACCTGAGAACGGGTGGGGTGGGGGGAGGGATGATGGGGTGGGACACAGACATCGAGGAAAATGTTTGCAAGGCTGTGTACCTGTGGTTTATTTGAAGTAGCTTTTGATACGGTACCATGTTTCTCCTCATACTTGTCTCTTTAAGGACAGAGGTAGGTATTCGGCTGCTGATCTAACAAAAGGCAAGTGTAGGGTTGGGTCAGATAAGTAGTTTTTCATTTCTTTACAGCAAAGCTTTTTCTATGGTAAAGTTTTCCAGGGTGTTATCTCTTGTCTTAGTGATAGCAACTGTAACAAGCAAGAAAGCAGCTTTAAACTTCTGTTCTTATTTCTGGAATGTGTATTTTTATGCAAAATACATTCATGCTATAGTAAGCAACGCTAGCTATTTAGGAAGATAGGAGAGGAGAGCTAGCAGCAGAAGTGCAGCTCTCCACAGCTGTAAAGCACATCAGAGCCTGTGCAGGGAACTTGGTAACCAGTGAGAATTGGTCCTCTCTCAAGTTAGGGAAACCAAGACTTTCGGCTTTCAGCGTGTGCTCTCTGTTTCTTAAGTTCATGCAGGAAGCTCCAGAAATCAACGTAGGACAGAATTGGAGCCTACTGAGGGCTCTAGTTAAATGCATGCTCTCTGGAGAGTCATGCAATGGTAGATAAAGTGAAGCACAATACAGTAGAGACCCATACACAGTGATTGGTTTAATATTTGATTGAAGGCTCTGGAGGAGAAAAGATCTAGGCATAATAATGGACATCTGGGTGAAGATATTTGCTGAAATGCCAGCAGCAAGCAGTGCAAGAGGATCTCTTTCCCTCCTCCCCTGTCTGGATGCTGAGGTTTGCTAAAAAGACTATTGAGACACAGCTGATTTAGCAAATGCTTTCCGTAGACAAGTATTGCATTTTATCATAAGTTATTTATAATTATACTGACCTTGTTTAAATGTAACTCTTACTAAACCTGCTGCAGTCAGTTTTGTTAAAAAAGTTACAAGCAGCTGAAATTGGAAAGAAAGTAGTAAAGAGGAGCAAAACTTAAGTGCATGGTGGTTTGTTTCGTACGTGAACTTGTTACTGCAAAACTCAAACCTGTCTAAATAGTCTTTCTTTAGGAAAATAATTCTGATGGATTTCTGTATAACTTACTCTGGCACTACCCTAATATAACTAGCATCCCTGTGAGCCTGGGAATGCTGTCACTTTCTGGTGCTGGATATACTTTTGATGCTGTACTCTCTGAAAACCTGATTTGGTTGTTCAGCCCATTGTTATTATATGGTATTGTCTTGTTATTCTGGGTTTTCCAATGGGGAAATGGAAAAAGTATAAGGTCCAAGGTGACCAGAAGGATCTCCAGAATACAACCAAATGCTGAAACCATCTGACTGGCCTCTATCAATTACTTCATAAGAAATACCTTCTTAGGGTAAAGCAAGTGGAGAAATGATTAGCTGTTATAAATTGCTGTAACTTCATAACCAAGTGATTTATACCAACTAAAGCTCTGCCCCATCTTACTCTGTTATGACAGAGAATCAGGTCAATATTTTTCAGCCAAAAGAAATATACGTAAATATTGAAAACATTTGAAAAATAGTCCAACTGTTAACACAGCACTTCCAAGTCTGCCACATCTCCATATCTTTTAAATACCTCCACGTGTAGTGACTCCACTTTCCTGGGCAGCCTGTTCCAGTGCTTGACAGCTCTTTCAGTGAAGAATTTTTTTTCTAATATCCAACCTAAACCTCCCTTGGTACAAACTGAGACTATTTCCTCTTGTTCTGTTGCTTATTGCCTGTGAGGAGAGGCCCACCCCCACCTCACTACAACCTATTTTCAGGCAGTTGTAGAAAGTGGTAAGGTCCTCTGAGTAATTTTTTTCCCCAGGCTAAAAAACCCCAGCTCCCTCAACTGCTCCTCATGAGACTTGTGTGCTAGACCCTGCTTTTTAAAAGACTTTATTTAAGCAGTTACCTTAGTAATTTCTTTAAGGATTTGTATTTTCTTTTTAAATTAAGAGGCTACAAAGCTGGCAGTCAGGCAAAGAATTTCTAACCTCCTGGGATAGTGAATCTTCACATTTTAGGGCAGGAACTGTCTTCTGCTCAAGGAAAAGTTATTGTCACTTTTGTGATGTAGCATGGCGTAGCATATAGTGCTGCAGAGAAAGTGGCACCAGTGGTGCATTGGCTGGAAGGTGAGGGAATCCAAGTTCTGTTCCTATGTAAATATGGTAATGCTGGTTTAAGACCATGCCTTAGCTTCTTCTCCAGAATCTGGGAGGAGTGTGCTGGCTCACTCCTGCAGAGCATTTGGGGACTGTGAATGGTGAAGTCTGTTTTGTTCCAGCAGAGGTCTCAACATCAAAAGTTTCTGAAAATGGCTTAATCCTCAGAAGCATCTGGTGTAGCAGCAGTTACCAGGCTTTTGCTGTTAGTGGCATTACTTGCAGATCAGTGATTTTATGCAATCCACAAAACTAGCAAAAGCATCAACATTTTCTTGGGTTCCCCTCCCTGCCTGCAATCATGACTCTTAATTTAGATGTTGGTGTAATACAGGTTGCTGCTCCTTATATGAGCCTGAGGGCTATAAACTGCTTTGATAACAGCTGCTGCATGGGATGCAAAGCTGGAAGAAAGGTATAACTTGTTCTTCTTTGCACAGCTGAGAGTCTCACTTCATGGGCATAATCACCAAACACTTACAGGGGAATGACTTCCCTTTGAAATCATAGCTGAAAAGTAAACAAGCCTCTAAAATACATACTGGGCAAATTAGTTTCTCTATTAAATTTTACTTTTTGAATTTTAACTATTTGATAGCTTATCCTAAATGAACTGGCTTGCATGTTTATTATCCTCATGGGGTGCTCTATGTTATGGCAAAATACTAGGGCTTTCAAAGAGCCAGTCTGTCAGGCAAGGGGAGCTCAACTAGAGATGCTCTGATAGTGCTTTTGCCCTCTGGCCCGTGTTCTCTGCCAAGTTTCACATGGGGCACATGGAACAACAGCCTTTTAAGCCACCTGTGATTTCAGTGCAAGGCAGGTCTCACAATAATTCTCAAATTTATACTGCCAGAAAAATTCAAAGGGACCATTACCCAAGTAATGTTTCTGTGCTCCAGAGCATGTTAGTGTTACTGAACAAGAATTAGATTGTGATGGGAGAAAAATATAAAGCTTTGTATGAAGCATTTCTGAGCTTGATGCAGTTTGCTCATGCCAGAATGCTGGGAGGAATCATGATGAGCTATGCACAGGGAAAGCTGGCAGGATGCTGGGCACAGATAAGACAGTTAAGAGTAAATTACACTTGACTGTGCTCAGCAGAGTCCTTCCTTCTCATCTATCAGACCATGGGGATTTTGGGTCCTTCTCTTGCTGCTGATGAAAAGTTGTTTTGCTCCTGGTGCAATATAATAGCGAGGCTTTAAAAAGGAAAGAATGGTAACACAACCTCTAAAAAAAATTCATAGGAGCTTTGGTGGAATCAAACAGCTGCATGAACAAGACTAGAGATGTTAGAGAGATTGGGTGCAAGTGCTTAGGACAGGTTTGCTGTATCACCATCACAATCTGGATATGTTGTTTGAGGCTTAATGCTAAAAGGATCACAATCAGTATTTAGCATGACCACTGAAATTGAAGTGTTTCTCCAATGTGCTGAAAGCTTGAGAGACTAGGAGAATAGATAGGAAATCAGATCTACATCAAAGGAGTGCTTTCCTCCTTTCCAGATCTCAAACTAGGAAAACTTTTTTTTTAAAAAAAAGGAGAATTTGAGTATGGTTTGTAAGCTGGAAATAAATTAGTAAGTTTCTTAAACAAAACCAGACTGGGTGAAGTGCTAATCTTGATATAACAGCAGCTTAATCAAATTATCAATAAGGACTTCCTGAAACATCTGCATCTATCCATCCTTGATATTGCTGGAGCATGCTCCAAGTATGAGTTAAGTGGCTTACAGAAACAACGGATTTTGTTGCATTAATATGCATTTTTTTTAAAGTAACATGTGTGCATAGTTGTATCATGCAATATTGTGTGCATTACCATCAGAATTATTTACAGTAATAATTTAAGAAGACAAACTCTTGAGACTCTGCCAAATGAGCTTGCATTTTTCATTGATGAAAGCCCAAGTGTCAGTGTGGTTCACAGCCACCATCCAATCCAAGCAGCAGAGTTAAGGGCCAGGTCCACAACCTTTATTCATATGAGTAATCCTTTAATGTCAGTAGAACCAGCAAGATACTGATGCTGAAGCAATGAAAGCCCTCAGGCTGGGTTCAGAAGATAAAAGCTATGCCCTTCACCTGGTGGGAAGGTGGACAAAATTTGCTTTATTATGCTTCTCTGTATCTTGAGTGAAGTGAGAGCTGAGTCATTGTGCCTATAAACTACAGCATCTTAAAGGTTAGACTTGGATTTAGAGTGGAAAACATAGCATTTAGTCTGACAGAATCACACTGTTCATTTTTAGCTGCTCAGCACTTCTAAAAAATCAGATCACAGAAAAGCTGCCCTGTTTGATTGTTCCTATTACATAATAGCAACGTCTTTGGGATTTGAGAGAAGCCATGAGCAACATGTCCCTTACATAACAAATCTAAGTTGCTTTAATCCCTGCTGTGCCACTGCTGAGCCTGGGCAGCCAGGAATAGCCTGGGAGTGGTGCTGAGCTCCCCAGGCTCTCCTCTGGGGCTGCAGGGTAGCCATGGAGCAGAGGCCCTTTGCTCTGAGGGGTTTTCTGCCAACCGTGCTTGCTGGATTTAGTCTTTCTTCTAATAGATGGCAAATAGTGGTTGAAGCAGAAGCCTTGCCCTTAACAAGTCCCGTCTTGCTCCTTATGAGTAGAGTTGATCCTTTCCCACTTCAATTTTTCTTTTTTTCTGAAGCATTAGCATTTTCCCCCATTTCCAGCTGAGAACAGACCTTTGGAGCTGGTCCTTGTGAGCCTTTCTTCTGTCTGTGGGATGGTGCCATATCCTGATGCCTTGAGGGATACACTGGGTTTGCCAGGGTGGGTGCTGTCAGGGAAGAGCTGCAGCCAGATATCATTCTGAGTTCAGGGGACTCCTGTGATCCCCAGCTTTGGTGGGGTGTAGGGGCCTTTTTCCTGCCTTGTGATTTCATTTGCTGGGTGTGGAGGTGATGGATAGCTCACGGAGCAAAAAACCCGCTACTGTGAAAAGTCTGGGGCTTGGTGTCTATACAAAGGGTCTGACCCTTCACTTGAATCTGTCATAAATTGTCATTAATTAAATTTTCTTAATTAAAATGGGTAAGACAGTGTGGAAGGGCAGCTCAGCCCTGCCCAAGGAGTGTGTGTGTATTGCTGAGTGAAGATCCTGCCTCTGGATCCATCTCCATGGGAGAGCTCTGCACTGCCCTGATCACCTGGGCTGCCTCTGGTGTAGCTGGGAGCATTTGAGGAATGATGACATAAAAGAAGCAACATTGTGGGATTGTCTGGGGGGAAGGACTGAGGTAGCTATGCACAAAGAGACTTATCTAATTAAAACCACAGGGGAATGGAGATGGTGGCTAATGAGGCTAAACATACAACTTAATTTAACTGAGTTATTTGAAAAGAAGCAACCTGCCTTGCTGGGGAATGGGAGATGGCAGGGAGGGGAAAATAAAATGTACCTGGAATTTCTTATTAATATATAGATTTCGTTGCCATTTGTGCATGTTTTGCTGAGAGTTACTTTGGATTTGGTATTTTACCACATTTATGTGAAATGTATCATAAGTGGTTACCATCAGTTGCATGTGAACAAACATTTTGAAAGACTATTTGATTAAATCTCTTTCCTAAAATGCTATTCATATCTTCCATCTTTTAATATTTTCTAAGATTTTTATTTAACTTTTCTGTACTTGGTCTTTACCACCAGGAAAAAAGACTGTCATGATCTCCCTTTCCTCCCTCACCTGTCCTTCCCCATTCTTTCTCTTTCTTTTTCTGTTATGCTCTCAGGTCTCATCTAAACTCCACCTGCTCTGCTTGTCCCAGAGTCAGATTCCTCATCTTGGTCTTCCATGCACTCATATGTCTTAACTCTTCATTCTAATAGCTCCTGTCTCTTTCCCATCATAATACAACTAAATGCACATCAGTGACATAAGAAAAGAAACCTCAAAGTTTTTTCCTCTAAAAATCCCAACCCAAACCTTTTTCATCTCTTTTTCTTATCCTTTTAATCTGGTCAGTGCTACTTGAGAGAGTCTCTTCTTGTTTCATCTCTGAATCTCAGCAGTTTGACTTTGGCCTTTTTTTACCATTGGTAAAAGCACATCTCATGACTTCTTATCAAATCTCAGGACCGGCTTTCTTTCCTTCTCTGCCTTGACCTGTTGTATTCTGACATAACTCACATTCTCTGATTCACAGTGTTTAGTTTTTGTTATTGCAGTCTTTTCCTGACTTCTGTGAAAAGCTCCTTCTGTATGCTTTCTGGATGATCTTCCTCACCCTTTCTTGTTTTTCTTCTTTACCTCCATACTTTTTCTGGATGATCTCATCACAAGAAAATGCAAATAAATCTCCCTAAGCAACAATGCATCACCCATATCACATCCAAATGTGGCAAGGGGACAAGGTGTCAAGTAGCACGGAGCGTCTTTAGAACAATGATCTCTGTAAATATATTAAAACCTGACTAGGTTTAATCTGTGCTTCCCCTTCACTTTCTGTACCTAAATCTGACTTGAGTGTTGACTTACTCTAAAGATACTACAGAGGAAGAGGAACAGAAAATGTGGAGTTTGTTTCACAAAGGCTTTGTATCCTCTTCCCCTTTCGAGAGTAGGTGCGTTTCTTCACTTCACTCAGTGCTAACGCGGATCAGCTTATCTGTGAGTTAATGCCAGGAAACTTGGACAGAATCCTAATCAGAAGAGCAGGATGTTTAATCTTGAGCACTGTGTTTACAGAAGATTTGATGGTGTATGCTGTTACCTACTCTAATTCTAACGAGTATTTTGTTTTGGTTTTTTTCTTTTTTTTTTTTTTTTTTTTTTGGGTTTCCACCCTGGGTCTGTCTTCTAAAGCAAACTATCACTAGTGGAAGCAAAACTTGTTTTTCCAGCGTTTTGGGTAAGCTTGTCTTCTGTATTATTCTATCTGATTTCATCTTTTAAATGTTTGCCACCAAAGAAATCTTTAAAGAATTCTTTTTGATTCTTTTTTTAATAGTGCTATTTTATCTAATGAAAATTCCATTTAATGACTGTGTAAACAGTAGAGATAAAGGTGACTTCAAAGCAGACCATGTGGCTATTTTTACTGTGGGGAATTATCAAATGAAAATGGACCTTTGGTTTCCTAATGTTTTGCTTTGTTTGTTAGGTGTAGTATTTACTGAAAATATGACTATCTAAACTGATGTACTATATATATATCTAAACTAAATCCTGCTACTTTTTGAGGTATTACAGCAATACTTGAAGATAGTCTTTCATGCTTGGGAAGGCATAACTTTGTCAGTGGGGAGATGACCATGACACAGATCCTGGTAAAACTCTGCTGTAGTGGTGCGAGGCTGTGTTCATCATAGAGCAATAACAATGCCTGCTGAAGCCTCTGTATATGTGTCTCCCATAGCCAGGCATGATCCTGTCCCTCAAGTGATGAAACAGCTTGGCTGGAGAAGTTCAGACATCAACATGGCATAAGCATTGCTCTTTCCACTGGGGAGACCCAAAGTCAAAAGCAGTTTCTCTGGTGACAGTCACACTCAGTCACAAATAATGTGATTATGGCTGTGAAATAAGTGATTGAACTGATGTGTCACTCTCTTCTGGGTGGCACGTACATCCTGGTCATAATCCTGCAGCAATCAGGTGGCTAAACACCCAAGAAGAGCAATCTTGTGTTTATGGGCTCACAGGTGGCTTGTGATGTTCCAGCCCTGTGTGTCGTTCCACATGAAAGAAGAGAATGCACAGTGCAATGCACATCTTCTCTTTGAGGCCAACACTGCAGGACGCTGAGTGATGCAAAGATTGTACAGAAATATTTTTCAATGCATTTCCATTGTTACAAATGACTTCTAGTTTAAAAGCAATTGTAACTGTGCCTTCTCATCACCGGGGTTGTAAGTCTTGTAGCAATTTAGGTGCCTGCTGCAAAACTGGACAAAGTCTCCTGGCCCATTCCAGAGTTGTTTACAGGAATGGCATTTTCAAAACCCTGTGATTTATTTTAAACAGACAGAATCAAATAATGTTTGGCAGAGATAATGTGACTTTCACCTCTTGTACTGATCTTGGAGCACTGCTTAGGAAGATGATGGGTACATAAGAGCATAACCTTAATTGCATGAAATTAGTTTTAGTCTCAGCTGTGCCTGATAGGAGGCTTTCTGACATGCCATGGAAATGCTGTTCTGGTAGTGTTACTGTAAATAACACTTCCCAGGAACAGGTCAAAATTATCTACATTGGAAGGTGTGGATCAAGAATGTTACTGCCCCTCCCTATTTGTGCTTAGGGGTAGATTTTTGCTGCTTTCAGCCAAAAAATCAGAAATTCAGGAAAGTGACTTGATAATATTCTAATAGTCATCCAGTAATTTAACGCTGGATTACAGTTGAAATCCCATAGAAATACTCAAGACACTTTACACTGTATCAGATGGATTAAGCATGATTCACTTATTGCATTAAATTCCTGAGGGATTAATAATGTTTGGGTCATTGTTTCCTAGGCTTATGAGTTTAAAGACCAAAGGGGACCACATGAATATCTATTCTTCTTGCCTATTATGTGGAGGTCAGAGGAATTAATAGCATTTCAGTAGCAGTACTTTAATTTTTCTTTATTTAGCGTATCTTTCTGAAAGAGACCAGGTCTTGATTTAAAGGGTGCCAGTAGTAATCAATCTACCATATCACCATTAAATTTTTTCAGTAAATAATGAGCCCTGCTTTCCAAGACAGTCTGTAGCTCTTTGAGCTTCCAAGTGTTGTACTTCATTTTTGTTCCTGCTGGACTGACAAGGATTCTATTATCAGGATGTTGATTCTCCATTTAGTTATTCATTTAGCTAGTCACTCTTGAAACTCGCTTGCTATGAGCAGTGTTGATTTAGTATGGTGAATCTTTTAATTCAGGATTTTATGTATAGCATGACTTTAAATCACTGCATGGCGTGAAATTAGGGCTAGAAATACATCTTGTCAGCACATACCATTATCAAATGATGATGTCACTGCATACAAATGATCGGATTTACATGACCAGGCCTGTTTTCCATACAGCTGTGTTGATTGGTGTTAATTGTGTGACTGTCTTTCAATGCCTTATTGATTGTGTCCCATGCTAATCTTTCCCTGCTGTTGCTTACTACTGATGTCAATCTAACTGTTCGATAGGTGCTTTGCTTAGCCCATTTAACCCTTGTAAATGCTGCTTTGATAGTAAGTCTTTCCAGTTGCCAGGAACCTTTAGTGCCCCCGTGGTTTTTAAAAGAGTCATTGAATTAAAAGTTATTGATTCATCTGTCCTCTGCTCTTGAATGCAGGGTTTAAACTGAGGGGCTGTTTAAAGCTCTCTCAAGTTATAGTGATGTCATTATCACTATAACAAGTGAATATGGCATCTTGCATCTTTCTGAATGTAGAGAAGTAGTTGTCAAATCTGTCTTTTTCTGAATTTTTTGATATTTGTCTGGAATGACCAGCTATTGAAGTCATTGCTTGGCATTCTCTTATTCTTGTTCCGTTTAGGGAGGAGCTCCTATTGCCATAAACCTCACTGTAGTTTTTTACTGTTTTTTGCTTCCATTGTTTGCTTGCATTTCTGCAATGTTAATTTGTATTCACTATCAGTGTCTTTCCCCCATCTGTTATGTACTATGCATTTGTTTTACAGGTTTCTCTGCTGCTGCTTTCACTCTCTGTAGCCAGGAGTCTTCAACCATAAAAGCTTCCTTTCATGGCTGTAGCACAGTGACTTTCCTTTTTATTTATGGCATGTAATAAAACATCCCTTAGGAGGTCCTTTTTATATTTTTGTATGTGACTATTTTCCCCTGCTCAGTTTTGCACATGATTTGTTTTTCATTTTGAGAAATGGTCTTTCTAAAATATCCTAGCAAGTAAATTAGGTACTGGTTAAGATTACACATTGTTTTCCAGTTGCAAAAGAAATTAGAGCATTGCCCTTTACCTGTAGTGAATCATAACTTTCTAGTTAAATGGTTTACCTGTATCCAGTATTTTTCCAATATAACATCAGCTGGAGCTGATTTCACTACTCTCTTATATTAAGCCATAACTAGAATTTGTAGCCTTTCCCAAAGCCACACTTTTAAAGTGGTCCTTGCAGAATGGATCCTCTGCTAGAATAAAATTCCATGTGACAATATTTTTCAGACCTTTGAGGATACATGCTTGAGGAGTACCTCACCTGATGGATTTCTAGCAGACCTCACCCTCTCTCTCAGCTTGTCATTTGCTAGTATTCCAGATTATCCTTTTCTTCTTGCACGTGTGGTATCCATGGCTTTATCTTCCCACCCTGTTTCTCATAAATAAGTACAGTGCCTTTTAATTTTTTTTTTTAAATTATGTTTGTCTGTTACCTTAACCTTTAAAAGAATTGAGCTTCGTTTTTGAAAAAGGCAATTCTAATATTTACTGAAATGGAGCTTGGCCACTGCCATTGTAAGCGAGCTTTCAGGGGAACAAACTGTTTGCCCTTTTAAAAGAGAAGCTATTCAAATACCAGCAGTATGGTGAAAGCATTGCTTTCTATTTCTAGCTCTGCAATACACCAATCACAAGTATTTTGGCCATTTGTTTTGACATGGGGACGCTCTTGTTTGCTGGTCAGACCTCTCCAGTTGGCAGCTCCCAGTCCATGTGGCCTTTTGCAAGCCAGTGGTCGCTTGCTCGGCTGCTATGCAGACAAAGCAAACTTCCTGGGCTGGAGTTGATGCTGCAGTTGGCTTTGGGGCTGGCTCTAGGTAGCAGATGAGGTCAAAAGCTGATAAACCTTCTCTTTTCTCGTTCTTTGTGAGAATCTTAAAAGTAAAGTCATGAGAAATGGCTGTTATTGAGATGATCAGGTAAATTTTTTAGTGAAAACAGCATGCACCTAGAAATTAAATTCTCACTAAATGAAACAAGTGGCTGGTCAACATGTGATCTTGCTCTGTTGCCAGAAATGACTCACACATCTAGGCTTGGGGAGGGTCTGTAAGGAGCTGTACAGCTCCAATCCTGTGCTCAGTTCTGGGACCCTCACTACAAGAAGGATATTGAGGGGCTGGAGCGTGTCCAGAAAAGGGCAATGGAGCTGGGGAAGGGGTTGAGTACAAGTCCTGTGAGGAGCAGCTGAGGGAGCTGGGGTTTCTTAGCCTGGAGAAAAGGAGGCTCAGGGGAAACCTTATAGTTCTCTAAAACTGCCTGAAAGGAGGGTGTAGCAAGGTGCAAGTTCTCCCAGGTAACAAGCAATAAGAGAAGAAGAAATGCCCTCAAGTTGCACCAGAGGAGGTTTAGATTGGCTATTAGGAAAAGCTGCTGCCCAGGAAGAGTTGTCAAGCACTGAAACAGGCTGCCTAGGGAAGTGGTTGAGTCATCATCCCTGAAGGTATTTAAAAGATGTGCAGGTGTGGCACTCGGGGGCCTGGTTTAGTGGTGGATTTGGCAGTGCTGAGTTAATGGTTGGACTTGATCTTAAAGGTGTTTTCCAACCTAAAAAAATCTATGATTCCATATTTCACGTTTCTGGTTTCCCAACTATAACCACACCATTACTGACTTATTTCTAAGGAGCAGCATCCCAGCTGGAGACAAGTCCACAGAGCAGGAATCAGCTTGTAGATATTTTGGGACAAGAACAGTGTTTTCATTCAGCATTTTGTGGCTTAGTAGTCTACTCCAACCATCCTTTCAGTACAAAGGATTAGTCAAATAAAGTGAACTATATAAACAAGGGTTAAGAAATTATTTGTCTGCAATGACAGAATAGCAACAACTTCATAAGCTCCTGGTTTAGCCTGCTTAAACAAAGTTACTGGCAAAAAACCTTCTGATATGTTAATTGTATTATTCATATTGTTTTTCTGAATTTCGAAACAAAGTGTGACCTGGATTTCAAAGTAAAAGTGCATGAAAGCATGCTGTGCTTATTTTTCATAATTAATTATGTATAAGCCAATTTTATGGCAAAACAGATAAATGAGGTGTCAAATTATTTGTTTGTAAATACTTTACTTCAAGATGTTAGAGCAATTTGGTTCTTAGTTTCAATGAAATCCAGTTTATCTTTTGGTGTAGGATGAAAGCACAACACATTAACAAATACTGCACTTTAAGTGGATATCCCATAACTGGAATATACTTCTGCTTTAGTTACTGTAGTGTGTGCGCTATAACAGAAAAAAAAAAAAAGGCACAGTGAAGCATTTTACTAATAACAAATGCCTGTGAACATCATAGATGAGTAATTTTGCATAGTGAAGTTTAACAGCTGATGATATATGCTTTCTTAAAATAGAGTTTACTGATTTCTACTGTGAAGTGTCATGAAAAGGTATTATTTTATAGCTCTCTTCAGTTGTCCCTCTACCCCTGTCTGACAAGTCTGGGCATTTAGTGTGTTACACATACAGTATATTAAGTTTCAGGATTACTCCTCATTCTAGCTAGTGCTAGTTTGAATCTTACAGCTCTTTCTCCTGAAGCTGCCAAGTGGTAGAGGCTATAGCTCCAATGAGAGAAAACAATTTAAACTTTCTCAGTGAACCAGTTTTAAGAGGAGTTTTTCTCAAATGCAGAGTTTCACACTGAGGCAGCATGATTAAAAGCCTATAGGGGAATCAAGCATGGGAATGGTTTTAAAGAAGATCAAGGGACTGAATGCAATTTTTTCTTCAAATGATATAATTAAAGAAACAGCATCCTCATTTGCATAATACAGTAAATGATAAAAAGAATTGGACAGATGCCTAATCTTGAAATGCTTCTTAATTTCCAAGTATACATCTTAAAAGGAAAGCAATTGAGGTTTGTTCTTTCTAGCTGCCTGCCTGAATCATTGAAACTGCTGCTTATATAACTCTACTGTCTCAAAGAGGGACAAAGTACGAAAAAACTGATCATGTATTCCAGGATACCATCCATATAATGTCTGTTGCACGTGTGTATAGATACTAGAACATCCACAATACTTTGGGTCTTCTGAGATTGGATGCCAGCAGACAGAAGTACACATTTGGGAAGATGTCCTTGACTGGGGCCGTATGCAGCCCCAAAGCAGTCCAAAGGCAGCTGCCATAAAAATGAAACACTCATTTTTGTTTATTTTTTACTTTAATTATCCAGAAGGTGATTGATCTGAGTTTCTTATGATCACATGTTGAGCCACAGAGAAAAGTATTTGAGATTCCCATCAAGTTTAGTTTTTGAGGAGGATTTTTCTGAATTCTTCCAAAAAGAGCTTTGTGGTTTTAATGAAATTGTGAATCAGATGTGGCAAGGAGAAGGTGGCATTTATGTTGATTCCTCCATGACTTGCCTATAGTCTGCTCTTGTCCAATACAAGCTGCAATGGTGAAGTTTCTGTTTCTCTTTAAGTTTCATCCTAGTTCTATTCCTCTCCCATCACATCTATAGGTTTTCAAAGGCTTTTGAGGTGAACCAAAAATCTTACGAAGTCTCAGAATTATGTTGCCTCCTGAAAATGTGGGGAGGCTCCTTAGACTGTGCCTGAGTGCCGAACAAGAGGTGGGTGTGTGGCAGGGAGGGATTTACTTGACCTGCTCTCTGTGCTGTCCTCTGTGTGGAGAGTTGTTCTGCACTACCCAGCACTCAGCTCAGGGCCTCCTCAGGGACCCACAGTACCCTGTACAACACAGTTATTGCTACATGTACATTTTTTTCCAGTAAAAATTTGTGAAATATGGTGATCACCAGAGTATTTGGACACACAGGGTCAGCAGTACTGACTTTTGAATTATTCCACTTACAGCCTTAGTGCAAGGCAGAGGCTGCCTGCAAGTGAATGTTAGATTTTCTAGCTGGAAGCAAACCTGCTTTTCTTTAGTCACAAACCTTCTCAGATGGAGAGATAAGAACCACCACTTCGTGAAGCTGCTGTTGCCCCCAGAGAACAGAGAGGTAGGCTGCAGTAGGCAGTCTCTACCATAACAATATTCTGCTCCTTTGAAGCTTACTTATTTTGGTAAGTACAAATCCCAGTTTAACGTTAGATAACGAAAAAACATCAGCTGATGAGTAAATTGACAGGTTACTCCAGAAAGTCAGAAGATCTACTGGTAGTAGTGTTAACTTTGTTGCAGGCTGGGTTTGTGTTTGGAATCAAGACTGCTAAGAAAATAGTAATACTGCTCAGAAGATGTTATGGCGGGTGACTTGCTCTGTTTTCATCTTGACCTTTGAAGTAATTTGGAGCCACAGTCCTGCCTGTTTGATTTTTCTAGTGTCTTAACACATCGAGCTGAACGCGATCCCTTTATATCCTGCTAATCTTTCATATATGCTGAAGCAGGAGAGGCTGGAGAGTTCAGATCTATAAAAGGCAGCACTATTGATCTTGCTGATACAAGTTCAAAGCACTATCTGGAAATACATATGATAGTTCTAGGGAATGAATCAATGGTGTGGTATGCACAAGGATGTGCATTTTTGAGGCAGTGCTGTATCTCATTCAGATCTGCAGTTGCCACCTGTGAGTTGCTAACACTAAGACGTGAACATCCCTAAATTTAGCTGGTCGGAATGCTGGTAGCACTTCAACCATTCAAAATTCAGTATTGCAGTCTGCAGAACTCTGCAGAATTTCTCAGGGTTTTCTCTGCGTGCATCCCTGTTCTTTGTGTACTGTGCCTGTGGCTGCTTCATTGGACATGAGGTGTAGGATGGAGGGTGACCCTTCCTCATCCAGTTCAAGGATTTTGGGATCCAAAGGTGTCCTTTGCTAGCAGTGTCTGGGTTTCTCTATCAGTGAGAAGGATGGAGACAGGGTGACATGGAGGTGTGTTGCTCTGTGTGTTTGGGATCTAGTTAGAGTGTACTTTTTGGGCATGTGGATTCAATTCTTCCCCAAACTGGACATTATCTAGTCTGTGCTCATGGAGAGCTTATTATAACCTGTGCATGCTACAAGGACCAAAACTGAAACAGTCTTCCTTGCTTTGCTTGCTTGTTTTCTTTTCTAGTAGATTATATATAATGATATATATTATGATAATAATGTATAATGATATTCATTACAGTCCTACTAATTTTTCTTGCTGATCTCCTGATATTTCATGATTTTTTTAATGCCTGATTTGCATACATATTATTTATACATAGGTGTATAAGCTTTTTCTAATACCTACAATTTGAGGGGAAAAAGATAGAAAAAACAATGCAACTGTCCTTGAAGTCTGAATTAACAACTGACAAATAAATGGGTTGTAATTTATTTTTAATGATGAAGATTTGGAGGAGTGACTAATTTTTAATTGCAGGGTTTTTCAATGTAAAATTTGTTCTACTCTTGTTTATTTTACTTACTCTTACAGGTAAATAAATGCAGACTCAGTTATTTTTCCTGCTGGAAGTACATAGGATTGTAGCCTGGCATTTATATTTTTCTAGAATTCACATAATTCCTATCAGATGTCTTCTGTTTACATTTGAGCTGCAGTTACAGATTTGTCTGTGTTCCACTGTTGGAATCTATCACAACAGTAGCTAGGACGTTTCCCAGAAACATCAGTAATGATCTAACTTTTCATCTTGTAAGGCAAGGGTTTAATTTTTTTTTTTCCTACAATGCTTTGTTCTCATGACGTTACTGAATACTGGGATACAAGCCTTCGTATCAGTTTTGACTTTCTGAAAGAGAAAAACTTGCCAGAAACTTATAGTAAGTCTTTTGTCTGCCCAAATATTACTCAGGGTACGAACAGTTACCACGTATAAAAGTGTCTCTGAAGGAGAGATTGTGGCTGCTTCTTGCTCAAGTGAGTTTAACTCTTAAGGAAGAGGAGGTCTTTGCTGAGATAATAAACCATTCAAAAAATAAATGTAGGAAGCTTGGAGCCTGTCCTCCATTTTCTGATTTGTAAGAGCATTCTTCTGTCTGCTCCTATGCTATTTAAAATTGGTTTCTGCAAGTTTTGAGGCTTTATTAATTTGACTGACATTAAGATGCTGTTTCTATGGAGTCAAAAGAATGCTTTACAGGCTGGTTCCATAAAAAGCAGAAAAAAAGTAAATAGTTGTTCCACTTTTGAATATGAGAAAAGATCAAGAATATACTAAGGCCTTTGTTTATAAACAAAGGAAAAAAAAGTACAATCTTTCTCCTAAATTCTCCTGAAGAATGTATTTGTTAGATATTTGTCTCTTAGGGATTTTCTGAACAGAGGAGGTCTGAATTTAAGTATATAGCTGGCTTTGGACTGTGTATTTTTGTCTATTTTCACTCACAAAAGGTAATATATTTCATATATTTAGAGGTTTGTGCTACTTCTAGCTTAGACTAGAACAGACAAAATTGTGAACCTGCCACAGTTTTTAGAGAAACCCACATCATTCTGTTTTTGCAGTGAATACATATTCCACTCTTAGTAAATTTCAAAGACTATGCTGCTAAAGTTCCCTGGGCAATTGGCTTGGCATCTGCTAATTTAATTCCCGTGTAGTGCTATAATAGGATATAAATTGGAACTCTGGGGACAACTGATAATGTTCAGTGAAGATGAAACTCTAAAGAATATGAAAAGGATTGCTTTTCTTATCCTGCAAGTGGTGATGAAGAGGTAGAAGAAAGTTTAGAGGAGTAGATGAAGGACCTTGAGCTCTTCCAATAGCAAACCTGATCCCAAATGGGAAGAAATAATTATTTGCATCCTGTATCACATAAATCCTTGAGATTAAACTTACTGTGACAATGAGAGAAAATAGGTGTTGACTGTCACCATCTTCCACACCCTCAAGGTCAGCAACCAGATTTTTCTTTCCTAAGTCACTCTTCTGGTCTCTCTCAATTAATCCATGCTGTAAATCCCTGGCTTGACTCCCCTACTCATCTCAGTTACTTTTACCATCAGTAAAAATCTTCTGGATCTGTTGGTTTTTTGATTTCCCACCTTCCTTCACCTGGGTAAAAGGCAAGAAGAGTAGGGTGAGGGTTAGGAAATACTATGTTGCCAAAAGACTCATCTCCTAACTAGAAGAGAACACATCACAAATTATGATGGACCACGTATAGATTCATACTGAGATGCTCTGAAAATAATGTTTTGGTTCAGTTAGGAGAAAATCTTCTTATTGCTGCACTGACCTGCAATTAAGTGAGGTGGTATTATAGCTATGCAAGTCTGGATAGAGGCAAGAGGGAGTGCTCACCTATTGACAAAGAAACGAAGAAGGAAACATCTCTCAGAAAAATTACTCTGCTACACTTTTTACCACTATTGATGGGTCTCCTCAAACTTTGCCACACTGAACACATTTTCTTCCTCAACTTTTTCAGCTTTTTTTTTGGAAAAAATTAAATGTTTTTGGATTTATGTTTCTGCTGTTGACACTGCACTTCACATGAAAAACATTTTATTAGGAAATATGCTGATATTTTTGCCCAGCCATTACTTTATAAATTCATCCTCTCATCCCCATCCCTGAGTGGGGGATTTTTTTTTAGCTCCTGGATGGGAGTGACGTGGTTTCACCACCTTTCACAGTTGCAGTTACCACTGCTAGGTCAGCTCTTTCCAAGACTATCCTGCCTGATGTCCTGCCATGCCATTCTGCACCTTATTGCATCTCTGTTTTCTCTGTGTGAATGGCTCACTTGTATTTCAGGCATGTAGCTAAAATAGATATTCTCCTTTTTTTTTCCCCCCTGCACATTTTTCTATGCCGAGAGCACGATTGACTGCTTGCTGCCCACTCTCACAGCAGGGAGTTACCTACACAACATTTTATTTGAAATCCTGTCACTTTTCCTGTAACACCCCTTAGATATTCAATGCCCCACTCCTGATGCAAGTGCTTTTCCCATCACAGCCGTGTACATCAGCCACTCTCCTGGCTGACCTTCCCTGCTGCACCATCTTCTGTGCCGACCCTCTTTCCTGCCTCTCATCCATGGACAAGACAGTAGAAAACAGAAAACATCAGCCCTTCACGCCCTTCACATCTTTACCTGATCTTTGGCCAGTTTGATGCCTCACTCATGAACCGCTTGTCAGTGCCTCTAACAGCATTATATTTGTTACATTTCACGGATTTTATCTCCACACACTGGGAACTGGTGAAGCTGAACGGAGATGCTGGTAAAAATAGCTTTGTTGTAATGTAATGTAGTGTAATGAGTTTTGTGCTTAGTCAATAGTGGTGGGTCAGTTCTAATTTTGTGGGGGGTTTTGGGTCTTTTTTTCTTCTAATTATTAAGAAAATCACTAGCAAGAACATTAGAGATATCAGTTAGCTGCCCTTTGATGTAAGCCTTTCCTGGAAATGAAGAATATGTTCTCAAAGATGGACAATTTATAAAGTGAACTCCATGGATTCACTTCAGCATTTTGGACTTTCATGGTTAAGTATATCACAACAGAATATTGGTCAAGAATAAGCAAGAAAACTACTTGGGGCTTGAATATCTCATCTGGCTTAGCACTGAATCAGCTCCAGCAACTCTACCACAGAATAACACCTGAGTTACACAGTGTTCACACTCAGAGAATCTTCTGAGCTGGGAGGGACTCACAAGAGCCATCAAGTCCAGCTCTTAAGTGAATTTCCAGTTATGGGCACCTGATTTACTGGGGCAGGGTCTTTTATGTGACACTTCAAAATTGTCTGTTTTAATACGCACTGGCTGAAGAGGGGCTTTAAATCACAAAATAATAATGCACAATGACACTCCTCTGAGAAGTGAGGCTTGTCAAGAGTCTTATTGGCTTCACTAGCCATTTGGATGAATCAGACTGTGGATTTGGTTCTGCCAGGGTCTGATGGCTCTTGCTCAGCTTTTGTGTTTAGAGTAGGTTGTTGGGAATCCAACAACTATGCTTCTCTTCTAAATCCTCTGAAAGGTGTTGTCATGCGTGTCATGTCTCTGTCAGATCATCCTGTCCTCATCACTGAGAACAGAAATTCTTCTTGGGTCTTGCAGACACTGTTTCAGAGGCATTTTGTGTCCTGCCTGTAGGAGGTGTCCCTGTCCATGGTGGCAGATGTTGGGTCCAGGTGATCTTTAAGGTCCAGTCCAACCCCTTAACATTCTACAATTTCTTTTTCCTTTCTTTTTTTTTTTATCTGCTTTTTCTTTTTGCATTCAAAAGGCAGTGTGACTTGACAGGGAATACAGTTTTCACATGCTTATGAATTCCATTAAGGTTTCAGTGGATGGAGCCCTTTGGGTCTTCATTGGTTTATTGTACTAAGAACACAGTCTGTGTCCTCAAGACCCAGTTTTTTTAGAAAAACCTCCAGGCTGTATCTCATAATACACCAAACTTTATTTCATTTTTTTTAAATGTTATTAAAGGAGTTTGGATTTTACCTTAATTTTCTAGCTTATAGTACTGCAAGCTGCATTGAAATAAAGGATGCTGCTACTGTAAAAATCCAGCTGGTTTATGCCATGTTCTTGGAGTACAGGTTTTTTACCAGCTGGAATCACAAAAACTGCCCTCACCACTTGATCCAAGGGAAGAATCAATAGCAATAATTCTGAAAAAATGCACCTGCAAACCGTTGGTAGGACAACATCCTGAGGAAAGTTCTACAGTGCAGAGTGGAACTGATACTGCTGGAATCTGATTTATTAGGTGTGGAGATCTGTCAGAGCTGGAGATTCCCTTTGCAGAATGTCTGGTTGTTTACACATGGCTTGAGGGCATTACTAGGAGGAGCCATCGCTGAGCACTCCCTCAAGTGCACTGGTCACCCTTCTGAGTTGACACATCACTTTTATGACAGGAGAGTGGCTATACCCACATGATACAGAGCAATGCAGAGGTTTCTCCTTGCCTTGAATTGCCTGAAACTGTAAATAGTCACTCTTCACTAGAGAACATGGTTGGTCTCCATTTGTAGTAAAGTTGGGTGTTGCTGATTAGTCTCCAAGCACTCTTGCAGGCACCATTTCCTTTATCCACTCCACACTCCATAACGGGAACAGCCTATCTTTCTTGTGAGAGCGAATTAGTGTAGGCAGTTTATCAAAGTAAGGTGGAAGAGTGTATGCCACCTCATGTTGTTGGTGTAATAAAAGAATATGTGCTCCATGAAATATCTTTAGAGAACAGAGAAATCTTTATTTTTCTGCTGAGAAGTTGGCTTCCCACTGATCTAGTGAATCTCAGCCATCCCTGCTGCTTATTAACTTTTATACTCTTAAGAGCTGACTTTGAGTGTTCTCTTCTGAGAGGCCAGAGAAAATTGCCTGGGATATGGAGAGCAGGGAATATGAAAACATCTCTGGTTAATGCAACATATAATCCTCTTATTTGATATCAGTGATAAGCGGATCCTTGATCTGTGTGTACTATGGTCCTTTTTATAGTCAGGATATTCTGTTAGCACAATGACTAATACCTCCCTTCCCAACTACATGAATGCTTCTTATTTACACAGCTTCAACTCTTTATTCTTGCTACTAACTAATCATTTAGCAGACTGGCTGCTGGCATGGCTGGGCACTGCAGATTGAAGGAGAGTGCTCTCAGTGACACACATCATTACACAGGCTCTGGCCCTGGCTGCTGGGGATTGTGTAGGAAAAGCATAAAAGATATCTGGCACACTAAGGCTGAAAAACGTAGAGAAAACTGAGCCACTTGCACTGGTTAACTGCTAGTGTTCAGTGTCTTTGAGCATGATCTTAAGCCACAGTAGATGTAAAGAATAAAATTAAATCTCTTAGCAAAGTTGAAGGTGTTTCATAGCTAAATGAATTCAAGAGAATTCTTGACAGATTTAGCTGTGTTTTAGGGATGGTACTTTCCACTTGTTTTTGTACATAATTTAGGGAAACAGCCAGTACAATAGGACTGCAAGCATGGTTTAAAGTTAAGTGGAAATACAGAAGAGAAGGTGGGAAACTGAAGTTAGAAAAAACATACTGAAGAGAATAATTAAGTGAGAAGACCGAAAGAAGTCCAAGAGGTGGGTGGACAGAAATAAAGCTTGGAGGGGTGATGAGGAAGTAAACTTCAGGAACCCAACAAAAGCTTTCAGAGAAGGTGGGGAAATGGTCTGCAGCGTGTTAGAAACAGATACTGCTCAACATAGGCTTTATCTCAATGGCGTATGTTGTAGACTTAGAAGAGGAGAGCTAGAATGCATCCTGAGATATCATCTTTTACATGTGCACACTCCAAAATGTTGCTGACCCATTTTCACACGCACTGATGAGAATCCATGGCACTCATTAATTGCACGGGTACTCTTTTAGACTCTGTTCAGGCATCTGGAAATATTTAATTGATACCAAGCATGACTGGAGGTTGAATCCAGGTACTAGGATAGTCCCCTCAATAAAAGTAGCTTGAAAAATAACCATGTATGTACATCAGATACCAGTATTAGAATAGTAAAACCAGTCCTTCAGGAGAAAGTCTATCTGTGGCACTGGGAATAATTTGAACTTCAAGAGCAATAGAACTGAAGTTTGTTTTTGTTGAAGGACACTTTAGTTTTTAGCATCCATGGAATTGGCAGAGGAAGGTAGCTAGAGAAAAGGACATTAGTAATTAGAACCTCTTATTCAGTGTTTTGTAGTTTTGGTTCTTACCAGAGATCTGTGACTGGTGTGATTTATGATCTTCTGCCAGGTTCATGGGCATTCCCGTGCTTCTGTTTCCCTACTTGCCCCATGTTTGAATTATTGGTCCTTAAAACTGGAGCTAGAACAAACAAGTCTCATGCATGTAAATGTGGGTTCTTATGCAGTGTTATGAGTATTTATAGAGTTTTTCTTGTATACAGCTTGTTATTGTGCCCAAATAAGAGTATCAGCGAAAATAAGGGTAGGAAGAAGCTGTTTCTGAACTATCTGGTACACTTCCACTATGTTCAATCAATTTTAGAGAATTTTCTTATGAGCACTGGGAACTCCAATCACCCTACATTCTGCCATGAAAGAAATGGGACAATCTTTAAAATCAAATGTTGATTCAGGAACAAAGGGAAAGTAAAGGGAGTAAATCCCTTTCACATAAAGAACTGTTGCATTTATCAGTTAACATGTCCATGAAACACTGTACACCAAAAATTAGTAGAATTTAAAAAAATGTCAGTTTTATGGGTTTCAAGACCACAGAATTATGCTAGTGGCCACAAGACTAGCAGAATCACTGAAGCTTGGTTTCTATTGGATTTGTCTCTCATGATTAGTTCACTTTTTGACTGAGTTGTACCAAGCCCTTTTGTACAGAGAAGCTACACAGGGGAGAGTCCTTAGTGCTGTTGGAATTGCTGTGGAAACATCAGTCACAGTAGTACCTCATTAGGCAATAGACAGTCACCATGGGAGGAAAACTGTGATGAAGAGATTAATTCCTTGGTGTATCATAAAATACTTATTCCAGTTGCAGCTTTCTCATCACTTAGGAAAAATTTTCCCATGAAGACTTTCTGTTGTCATGAAGTTAAAGCTACTTTCCAGGCTTTCCTCAGCTCTACTCCCTGATCACCAACTTTCACAGAACTTGTGGGAATTCAACACTTCCATCATAATTACTTGAAAGTGGCCAGGAAGTTAAAAAGAGGACAGGTCATGCATATAAACTGTAGTAATTAAGGATGTACTTGGAGATGAAGTACACCCTTACATGTAAGAGCTCATTTCGTCTGTAATGGCTCAATCTGAGGCTATGGAGTCATAGATGAGGGGAATGTTTGTTCCTTGTATACTCTCTGCATTACTCTTACATCATCCTATGAAGTTCATACTGCTATTGGACATAGGATGAAAGGCCAGATGGGCTTCAGCTCTGATCTGAGAGGGCAACTGCTGTAAAACGTCTTCAGATTCCTTTATAGAAAGATAATTAAAGCCCAAAACATCATGGTGTTGAGCATTTTAACACAGTAAGAGGCAAGCACTAAGCTAATCCTAGTTGGCAGGTTCCTCAGAAAAGCCAGAGATGAATGTATGGAGCAATCAAGGAACACTTCTGGACCTCACAATTGGTAGATCATACAAACACCAAATGCAAATTAAAAAAAAATCAACCCTCAAGAAACTGTTCTACAATTACATGCTAAAGTACACTATGGACAATTAGAACTTCCCTTCTAGACAGTTTCTATTCTATAATGGGAATTACTTATACTGATGTCAGAGGAAAATTGATTCTGATGGTGATCTTAACTTGCTGCTTCTACAGGCTGTGCTACACAATAACTGAATGTGAATGCTTTCAGTTTAGACAAAGCATAGTTATACATACAAGTCTATTGAGCTAGAATATGCTCATTTCTGAAGCAAATCAGTGATGATGATAGCTTTCAGAAGCTATGATTTAAAAATACCCCAAACAACAAAACCCAAGAAACCTCCTTTAAGCTGTAGAATTCCATATTTTTCTGTCATGGTTTAGCCCCAAGTCAGCCCCCCATGCATTCGCCACCAGGACGGAGGGGGGAGAGAATTTGAAGAGTAAAATTGAGAAAACTCATGGGTCATAAAGACAGTATGATAGGGAAAGCAAGAGCTGTTGATGCAAGCAAAGAAAAACAAGGAATTAAGTCACCACTTCCCATGGGCAGGCAGGTGTTCAGCCGTCTTCAGGAGAGCAGGGCCCCATCACGCTTGATGCTGACTTTGGAAGACAAACCCCATCACTCCAAACATCCCCTCCCTTCTTCCTCCTTCTTCCCCCAGCTTTATATGCCGAGTATGACATGACATGGTCTGGGATATCCCTCTGATCAGCTGGGGACAGCTGTCCCAGCTCTGTCCCCTCCCAACTCCATGTGCACACCCAGCCCATCGCTGGCAGGGTGGGATGAGAGGCAGAAAAGGCCTTGACCCTGTGTAAGCCCTGCTCGGCAGTAACCAAAACATCCCTGAATTACCAGCACTTTATTTTTTTCCAGCACAAATCCAAAACACAGTCCAGTAGCAGCTACTGTGAAGAAAATTAACTCTATCTCAGCCACAACCAGCACATCATGACACACAAGTTCTTTGTAGAGAAAGAAAACATGTTAGTTTTTTATTTCTAGTGCTATTGCATCTGCTCTTGGGGGAGCTGCTTGGGTTCATGGTGGTTTTGTGTCCGATTTTTGGGGATATCTCTTTTTGGTTATGACAGGGTTTGTATGGGTTTTTTTTGGCTGTTGCTGGCTTGACTGGGCAGGAGTGCTGGTATCAATCACTGGTTTATTTCCTAGAGGCAAACTGACTCCGTGGTCTCTGTGCAAAACCTTATGTAACGATAATTCAGGTGGAAGAGTGTCCTCCTAAAACTATACTGGGAAATAAGCTGTATGTATATTGTTGCCTACAAGGAGATTCTCAGTTAGTTTTCAAAAGTGTTTATTCCTGGTGGAATAAAGAGCTTAAGACAGTTTTTTCACTTGGGGTGCTGGTGAGGAAGATCAAACATACCAGGCAGGTATTTAGCTGTGAAAGTAGTCAGCAACCAAATCCCAGTGACAGGATAAAGAAATATTTAAGGACTCTTGGCAAATAAAACAGCTCCTTCAACAGCTTTGCAAGTTAAAAATGGGGCACTAAATTGTATTAATCATATACTTAAAAAACTGGAGTCCAGTTCACTTTTATTTCAACAATTGAAGATGTTAAATCTCAGATGAATATTATGTAGCAGGAAGGCATATTGTGTTTGCTTTTTGGTGTGTGTGGTTTTTTTAACCAGAAATAGCTCTAAATAACTTAAATTCAGTTAAAAGAAGCCCATCTGTTACTGTTCTTGTTTTCTTACCCATCATTTAAATGGTAAACATCAAACTGTAAATACTTTGACTGTGTTCTCCCCTTTGATAAATAAAATGTGGTAACTGTTCACCTTGTTGTGAAAGTAGCGCAGAAAACACAAGGCAGGTCTGAAATTATCAGCTGCTTGATGCAAAGTACTTATCCCAATCAACTGCCAAAAATTTTCCTGCTTAGTTTCTTTAGGTCACAGTTACTTGCTTTTCAAACTTACTTCTCCATTAATTTGAAATGAGGTAACCCTAGCTGATAGGAATGTTTTAAAAAGGAACAGTTTACACCCTGTGAAGTTTTCAAACACACTTTTTTATTTTAATGGTCCATGTATACTTTGTTTAATGAGTTTGAAAAGCTTTAATTTAAACTACAGTGAGTGCTCTGGTGCTCTAGTATTGCTACTGAAGCACTGTCATGCAACATTGGTGTTGGGGTTTTAAGAGTTCTCTTTTTATTTTTCTTTTTCTTTTGAAAGAATTTTTTTCCCCACACATGTACATTGCTGAGAGGGAGTCATTACCAAGGTACTTGAGGGAGACAAAGGACTTGGCTGGGGAGGAGCCCCGGCCAACTGGCCCCCTTTTACCTAGGAAGAGGGGGTTGGGCGGGACCCCTAGCTTCACTTGTGATCTGGCGATCAGAGGGGAAGGAGGCTGCATCGCTGTGGAGAGAATTCACCATCACCGCAGGCTTCTACCTTCTGCTGCTTTTCCTCCAACCGTGAGTGGAGCTCGCTCGCTGGAGCGGCTCTTGCACAGGGGACCCTATTTTTACACCCTACCTCACTAAAAGGAGACACCTTTCCACCATCTGCTGGGGTNATATAAGTAAAGAACTGCTATTCCTATTCCTCATACATTTTGCCTGAAAGCCCCTTAATTTCAAAAGTATAATAATCTGAAGGGAAGGGGGTTGCATTTTCCATTCCAAGGGAGGTTCCTGCCTTCCTTACAGACACCTGTCTTTTAAAACCAAGACAATTGGTTCTTATCTAACAAAACAACATAATCAGAAAAATGTGCAGTAATTTTTATAACAATGATGGTTTCCTTCATGGAAAACAGCAAATAAATGTGCCTAAAGACTCTGTTTGGGCACAAATTGTTTAAAGCTATCCTTTGCTGTTGTTTCTTTTTTCCCTGTAAAATTTAAGTTCCCCTTTGTATCACTGCTGTCCCTTTTAGATTTTATCTTTCTGAACCTAAGGTTTTTCTTTATCAGCCCTATCTCAAAAGTCATTTATTTTAGGTTCTTGAGTTTTCCTACCATGACAAACATACTATTTTTTTTCTGATTTTCTGCAGTAGTCAAGACAAACGAAGGGGGATGAAAAAATAATGGGTTTTCTCTGACCAACTGCAGTATTATATTAAGCTACAGGTTTGTCTCTATTAGCAAAGAGCACTGCCAGGCCCCAAGGAAAGCCTAGCTGCTGGAGCAGTTCCTGGCCTGAATTTGACCCCTGCCATGCAGCTTTCTCCCAGTGGGTTCCCAGGCCTGTTTTCAGGAGTTAGGGAGTCAGGACATGTCCCCATCAGGCAGTGTGCATGCATTCACCCATTTCAGTCCGATCCTGGAAGGTGACCTTGTCCCTGGGAAGCTACTTGGGAATGACTAATTTAATGGGATAGCTATAGCCTGTGAGGTTTGCTCAGGCAACCTGAGCGGGCAGTGCTGGCAGCTGGTGAGTATGACAGCAGCTCTCCTGGAATAGCAGTGTTTGATCCCACGTCTGTACAAGCCTCTCCTCTAGGTCGGTGTAGTGGTGGCATGAGAGGTGAAGAGCTCTATGGTGGCTCCTGTGTGCCCCACCACCAATACTGTGCTAGTGGTCCTGTGTCCCTTTGCTCTCAGGAATGTCCCTCACCTCATGCTGGACACAGGAGCATGGTTCAGTGGATGAAGTAATGTTCCACATGGAGCAGCTCTGCAGTGGTTACAAGGGAGCAAACAAGGGAATTTGAACATGTGTCAGAATGTGGTGTCTTCAGGGTCAACATATTAATAAAATGATTTAACATGAGGTTGGTGTTAGATTGTGATTTATTTTTCTCCATTTTTTTTCCCCTAAGCACGGAGTTTTTCATTTGTGTCTCAGATCATTCTTATTCCATTTCTCATGACATCACTTTCTTCCCGTGTCTGTTTTCTCCTTCTGTTGTGTTCCCACATTCCTGGCTGCCTGCCCCACTCATGAATTCTGTTGTATTGCATAGTTTCATTTGTCTGTGCCCCAGTCTTAGTCTTCTGTAGCTTGTCTCTGCTCTGATGCACACCTGGTCATGCCCTCACCACCTTTGCTCCCCACCAGTGAAACCACAGCAGCAATGCTTGTGACTCTTCCCTTTCTTTACTTCCCTCCTTCTCTTTTATCTCAGATTGAGTAGGATTGTCTCCCTTCCCAGACTGCCACCTCTAGCTGAGCTCAGTGCAGTGTCCTTGCCCATGTCAACCCTTTGCAAACTGTGAAGTTTCTCAGGTTGTCCCATCATACCGACAGCCAAAGATCTGGGTTCCTGGATATTCATACTGCACAGAGTAAAGGATGCACTGACTAATCTTCTCCTGCTCAAGCAGCTTTAAAAAGCAGAATTTTTAATCCTTCTTCTTCCCCAGTGCAGGCACATTCAGGTGAGACTCTTTTCCAATTTTAGAAGAAAACTGGAGTTTGTTGCCAGACAGAAAAAGAGTGGAAAACAAACGGTTATTAAATGGTCTCGGCTAGGTGAAACTCTCGCTTTTAACTGGTTTGTGTTTTTGCAGCTGAGTTGCATAAGTGCCAGGTGACATCTCTGTGCTTGTCTCTTTGTGGGCTGGTACGAGCAGTAGGGATGAGCTGTGTGAGGCTGCTCATGGGGGAGAGATGAGGTGGCTGCCCAGATACTTCAGTTTGGTGCTTTGGCACTATTTTATGAGCCACAGTTACTGGATTTTCCTGCTGGCGCAGGGGGATCTGTGAGCTGCAGCTTCCTGGCAGGATTCTGGGAACAGCACCAAAACCCCCGACAGGCAGTGAGCAGGTTTTGTGCTCTGAGTCAGAAGCAGGCTGAGACGATGCAGCCTTCAAAGCACGTATCCGAGATGGGGAAGGGGATCTGTGCAAGGAGGATATTTCCAGTGTGATGCTCAGAGCTTGGGGGGACCCTCTCCTGCCAACACTCTCGGTGAGTCTGCGGGTCAGCTGCTAGTTTTGGTGCAATCACAGGAGAAGGGAGATTGCTGCCTTTCACCACTGCTACCGAGCCAGCTCATCCTTCTAGCTATTTCTGTCTATGCTTATCTATAGCATCATCCCCCTTGTGCTTGTGTACCTGCCAAGCATTCAAAACAGGCACTGCTGTGGCAGCCTCCTTCTTTCTCTCCAGCCTGGAGGATAAATTACTGGATTGCTTTTTATTTTCAATTGTTTCTCTGCATCAAGAATTTGTGGTGGGAAAGCTAAGCTGGAGAAATGCTTTCAGGAGTGGGTGGCCAGGCTGGCAGATCCCTACCTGTTCTTAGTCCCTAGAGAAGTCCTGCAGCCTGGCCCTTGCCAGGCTCACTCTGGGCATCGGTGCTCTTTTTGAAAGCGATGGTTTCTCGGAGTGAGATGTGGTCTTGGGTAAAAACAGACCGAGTTTGGATGCGAGAGAGAAGACCTGGATTTGACTTGCCCACAAGGGAACCCAGAACAGAAAGCTGAATGCTTGGGTGAGTTCACAGCAGCCGGCTTGTCCAGTGCAGAACACTGTATTCTTCTTTATTAGGGATTGAGTTATCCAAGGTAAAAACAGTAGCATCAGAAATCCTAATATCTCTACACTTTCTATATAATAAATGCTGCTATATGTGTTGTTTTGTTTAGTTTGGGCTGTGGAGTGGTCTCTGTGTTTAGTACATCTCACTGTGGCTTGTGACTTTACTTCCCACTGTGAAAGTCAGTGTTTGCATCTGGAGTTGTGCAAATACATGCAGGTGTGCAAAATTTACATCCTGCTTTAGTGTCTTTGTTACAGCACTGGCTTAAGTCATTAAATTTCACTCAGATTTGAAAATTGACATTAAAGCATGTCTTCTGCCACCTCAGTGTATGACTTCACAGGCACAAAAGCATAGATAATACATATATTTGTAACATAGTGCTTCTGATCCTTAAAATACAAGGTGTAACCATAGTGGAACACAGTTTCAATGTACCTTCCCAAAGTTGCTTTGTTGGAGAGGTGTGAAAAGAGATTGAATAATCAGAATTTTCTTCTTTTAAATAATCAGGTTTTAAATACAGAATTTCAGTGTGAGGCTGTCAGGGCTTCCTTCTATCCTTACACTGACTGAAACTGTCATTGTAACATTTGAAATGAGAGCTGGGTTCAGACATCCTACATCTATATTTCTTTGTTAAATCTGTAATTAAATATGAATTTTTATGGCAATACGTATGGTGGAAGTTGTTTTGCTGAGAAAGAAACGTTGTGGAGTATGTGGAGTAAATAATCTAAATATCTAAATAGATATGTTTTTGTTATAGTGTTTGTAAAATACCTCTGTGCTGTAGGCAACCACTGAATTAATTTACAAAATGCAGCTTAAAAAAAGAAATAGTTTTTTGTGCTTCCACAACAGCATAAATATATTTGTAGGTGGTTACAGGTGATGGAGCATTTGGGCTGAGATGCCCTGTGAAGGGCTAAGAGTTGGACTCAATGATCCTTGTGGGTCCTTTCCAACTTCTGTGATTCTGTGTGATTCTGCTGGCTCTGGTCTGGATGATGTTCCTGGACAAAGGCCTTTCTTTGGCCAGCACTTTGGCTTAGTTTCTTATTGGCATGTGAAGTTAAACCTGGCAAGTCCAAGGAATAACATGTTTTACCCTAATTGTCAAAAATTATCCACCTTGACTTGTATGAGTCAGGCAGGTCTCAATAAATATTAATATTAGGGGGTTTTCAAATCCATAAGTAACAAAGTTCTGTTTATTTCTCAATCCAGAAGTACAGGTAATCAATGCTTGCACAGCCTTTGTCATGAGTTGGTAAGAAAGTCCTTTACAAATGGGATTGCTGCCACTGCAGCGTTGCATGCACTGAGGAATGACAGCACAGGAGGTAGGAGTAATTTTGCCTCATTTTTACCATCTGAAGTTAAACTGGTCATTTAGGCTCACCACCACAGGCTGAGGTGCACAGTTCATCACACTCTGGATCAGCCTTGCTCTCTTTGAATAACGCAGTTAAACAGCTTAATTCTCCAGTTTAGTCCCAGGTCCTTGTTGCCTGGATCTGATAGGCTGCGTTTCTTTGCTTCCAATGGTGTCTTTTGGAGACAACCAATTATTTCCCTCTGAGAACGAACCCGTTTCAGTTTTGAGGACAGCTTACGGAGGGGGCTGACACAGGAGGAGTTAAGGGTGACACTACACCAGGTGTGGCTCCCCACATCATAAACATCCTCCAGTGCTGTCCCACTAGCAAGGTTACCAAAAGCACCCTCATGCCCATGCCCTGCTCCAAGACCTGCAACACCACTTCATACAGTTAAGTGCTGTTCTGGTGAGCTGCAACACAGATCTCACTTCGTAGCAGCCAATTTTGAATGGAGAAAATAATCAATTGCCACGTGGCATGTTGACATGTGGGCAAAGGGCTGAGTGTATGGATGTGACTAGGTGGGTGCTTTGGGAACAAGAGACCTGTCCGTGATGTGGGTGTCTCAGGCAGGATAGATGCTGTCCTGTTGGCCAGAGAAGTGCTCACCTGCTGAGCTGGGTGAGATGCATTTCAGGCAGCTGACAGATGGAGCAGATCTGACCTGACGTGACTCGCACAAGGTCACTCAGCAGGTGAGTACTAAAGCTGGATACAACAACCAGGCCCACGTGCTACTCCTTAGGACACACCACCTCCACAGCAGCCAACCAACCTGGGTTAAACGCTGCTGTCTTCATCCCCACATGAAGTGGGTCTGGGTGGGGAGTGCTTAGGAATAAGGCTACACATGGATGTGAAAGCAGCCATGCCTGCAGGATGACAGGAAAAAAATATGAGAAAAAAGGTTCTTTTCCCAGATTTTGCAAAACATCGTAGCTAAGATCCTGTTGTGCAGCAAAGGCAGCAGGTGCCTGGCACTCTCAGAGTGGTCATGGTGCCTTTAACCAATCCTTTACAAGCCACTAAACCACACAACATTTGTGAACACTGCTGCAGTATGCTCCTTTGCGTTCCAGTTCCTATGGAAACATGCTGTAAGAATGTCTAAAATAAGTACAGTGCTTTGAAACTATTATTATTTTGATCTTTCCTTTCACCCCAAAATCTCCTTATCACCTTTCTGGCTGAGTTTTTAATACATTGAAAGGATTGTTGTCATCGGGAACAGTGTATATATACCCTTCTTACCCATGTGTCTGCATCCTGGGATCTGATGGATCCCAGGTTCTGATACTGAGATCAGCGCTCCCTTCCCCCATCCTCCCCGCTCAGTGGGCTGTTGGTGCATGTGTTGAACGTATCTCTCTCTATATATGTATATATAAATCAACAAGCTTATTTCCAGCTTCTTTTGGGATCCAGGACATAGTGTTGGCTGGGAGGGAGTGCAGAAGGTCACCTAGTCCAGCTGCCCATCAAAGCAGAGCCCTCTACATTGTTTGTAGAGGTGCAGAAGATGGTTGTGAGCCAGATGGAGTCATCCTGCAGGTCCCCTCTTCCCCGTGGGAGGGTCAGTGCTGGAGCAGGCAATGGGCTGTTTGGGACAGCTCTTGCAAAGGAAATTACTTGTTCTCTCCAGAAGGATGCTCATGCTGGTAACTGAAAACAGGGCTGTGCATTTAAAGCGCTTTTCCCCTGTGCTCCTATGGTTTCCTTCTAAAGCTTTCAGCTCCCTTAGAGCAGCAGTCTCCCTGACCTTAGTAATGTCTAAGATTTTCAAACAGCCACATCCCATTTTCAAAAACTACTTTTGATGAGTGAGCTTTAGGAAAGCTAGGGCTAAATCCTGTAAAGGGCTAAAAAGCCTTATTTAAAGCTAGGTGCTAATTTTTGCTCATTTTCTGGCTTCTGGCCTCTTGCAGCACTGTGCCTCAGAACCCAGTACTAGATACCAGGAGAAGAGCTGGGGGTGCATGTTTGGCATTCAAGGGGGAAGCAGGCACTTAAATTCAGAAAAGCGAATCAGGAATTTTTGGGCAGTGCCAAAACCCTTTGATTACCCCTATATGCTGCATGCATGCATATACAAAAAGTATCTGCATTCCCAGAGCATCTTCTGGGGATCTACACACCTTTTGTTTCTGATCCCAAGAGTGGAAGTAACAACAAAAGCAGGTTTAAAATAAAAGGGAGTTGACACTTGAGCAGTATTTTTTATGACTGCACATCCTAGACAAAATAAATTGTAAAGAGTTACAATGATTTGGATCTAGCTAACATTATGCTTTAACATTAAACTAAGTCTTAGCCATTTGAGAAGTGTAGGCATCTGTTAGAATCCTTTTCCAAATCACCAGGCCAAATTTTCCTCATAGGGTTCCTTTCTGCCAGTGAGCAGCTGCTGTGTAATTATGCATCCTGTTTTATGTTGCTCAGAGCTTAGTCTTTCCATAATTTTGTATGTGTTTGTGGCAACTGTAGTGGCAGCACCGGATCTGTTTTATTTTGGTGCAACACTGAAGGCCAGTAGAAAAAATATGAGTTTAATCTTAATGGACAGAATAAAACTTTATAGACTCTTTTCAGGGTTGCTGTCATTTTGGAGTTGAACCACTTGTTAACCGAGCAGGCAAATTAAAATGAGAATGCTGGTCAAAAAAAAAAAAGTTCTGAAGCTTGGTGTTTGCATTGCATTTCATATCTGCAAAGATCCCTCCTTACTTGAATGGCAAGCACTGGGTCCAGCACAGAAGTGAATACCAAGAGAGATGAGAATCATGAACTATGGAACAGCAAATTATAAAGAGAAATTGCTCCATATTAATGTGAATAGACAGGGCTGAGATTCTTTTTGTGGGGGCTCTATTTGAACTGCTTTGGAGCTGGGCCACTGTAGATGTAGCCTTTCTAACCCAATTGACAAGTTAATGTGTATGCACAGTATGTAGGTCATTCACATTTATTCTGAGTAGCCCAGAAAAGAATGCTGTAGGACTTCAAAATATTTTGCATTTCAACCCTTTCATTGTAGCTGATTTCCTTCTCCCACACTTCCTTGTGCATTTACGCATTTGATGCTGGAAAAAACCCCCAACAAGGTATCACCTAATGTGCATGGATAGCTGATAAATGAAACAATAAATAAACAGCTGCACTCATCAGAGAGCAAGAGGCGTGATGAGATGCCCTGCAGGTATGAGGGACAGGATCTATGAAATAGGGAATTACCTACACCTTTACTACATCATTGTAAATTTGTTTAGCAGTGATGAGAATTTTGGAATTATCTTCCATTTGAGAAGGCCAATATTGCAATGATTTAAAAGAATTATTCTGGCATATGTCGTTAGATACTGTTAAATCCTGATTATAGTAAAATAATAGTTAAACTCTCTTAAGAGAAAAATCATAAGTTATCATGAAGGTAATGGACTCATGAGGAATGTACATGTGGTTCAATAAAGAAAAATCACAGAATACAAAAGTGAATTTTAAAGGTGATATTATTAATTTTGACTTTGTATTGATATAGTTTGTAGAAACATAAAATGGTTTGTGTTGGAAGGAACCCTAAAGATCAGCTAGTTCCAACTCCCCTGCCACAGGCAGGAACACCTTCTACCATCTCCTCCTACTCTTGCCTACCACACCAAATAAATTTTCTTGGGCCCAAGTAATATCAGACATACCGAATGTGGCATCAGTGGTAATAATAGGTGGTCATACTTTAAACTGGGATGTAGTGTCCATTGTGTTCCCACAGGAATTCCCATTAAGTCTGGTTTGTGAATACAAAAATCAATTTAATTTGAGGGTAGTACTGGACTGGGAGGCATTGCAAGCTCTGCTGAGAACAATGAGAAGTTTTTAGCTGGGGAACTATAAATAATAAATTTTTTATCTGTAAGGTTCAAATAAGACAAACGTGAACACACAGATCTGTGGAAATTATCTGAAATACATAAACAGTAGTGCTAGGAAGGAGAAAATGTTCAAGTTGTCATCTTTTAATGTGGTTTCTCTTAATACTGGATAAGGATTAAGTCCTTGTCCATGCCAGACTGAGCAAGACATTAGCTTATGGCACTGTTCATTCCAGACCCTTGGAAAGGGACCAGCCAAAAACCTTGTTTTTCTTCTGGCACAAGTGTCCCTGAAGCCCTGCTGGCACTGAAGGCCCAGTAAAGGGCAGTGGATGGCCTGTCACCACACTGAGCTGCTGCACATACCTCCATCTGCAGTGACTCACTTTGTTCTGCATCTAACACCCATCCCAGTGTTCAGTCTTAGCTCCTGCTGGTGGAAAATGGAGATAGAAATGGAATTAAGCATAAGCAGAGTGGGTGGGCAGCCACAGTATGTGGGGGCAGAAGGATACCACCGTGGAGTCCTGCTAAATGGGGAGCAAAGAGCAGAAAGGGAAAGGGGAACTGCCCCTTCACAGAGCCACCCTCACTAAACATGAGTCTCTTAGGCCACGTTAGTTAAACTGGGTAAGCAGATTGACAGCAATCAATACAGGTTTTGGTGCTGGAATTAATTTTTACCAATCAATACACTTTGCCTAATCAAACATCCATATGCCTTCAAGGATTAACACTTCTGTATTTAATTTGTCTGCCACAGGATAGATTGAAATAATTTCCACTTTTACTGTGATTCTGTGTTTTCTCAGTTAAAATGTGATATATGTTTTGTTGTCTCAGAAAATGCTTTTGCACACACTTAATTAATGTGTTTCTGTGAACCCTTTCCCAGCCACAGAGAGCACAGGTATTCATGGATGCCCTGGGGAATTACACTGTAGCACATCATTGTGTTTGAAATTCCAGATTTCTTAAAGTGAACATACAGCCTACTCTCTCCTCAGCCACTTAAGGTGCTTGTTTTTTATAGCAGAAGGATGAGGTGCTTAAAGTGAAGAGTTTCTATTAACAGAGCACTAAACTGAGCATCAGAAGGTCGTCAGTGCTTCTCTCTTTTACTTACCTGTCCAATGACCTGGGACAAAACTTTCGCTTCTGAGTTTCTTTCACATGACTTTGGATTTTCCCTACAGTTTCTTTTTAACTCATCCTGCTTTAATTTTTTGAGGTAGTGGTGTCCATTTCTTACTGCATGTTTCTATAAAGCCTACAGCACCTGACTGCCTGCCTATGAGCAACTGAAAATGAGGGCCTTTTTGGGGATGACAAGGGAGTAGGAGATAAATGTCTCAAGGGGTTAAACACAGTAAGTAGTTGAGATGAGAAAATTTTTTTTTTCAGTTGGGCCTAAAATGCCTGGCCTGTTTCAAGAAGGAAACTTAGGTTTCTACTAGCAGGACTACACTGGATGTAGTTGACAGGAATTCAGCTGGAGAGGATTACAGTTGTTGATACCTGTTTCGCTGAACTGTTGTTCTTCATGTTAATATAATACATAATTTGCCTCTGATCCCTCAGAAAAAGTGGTTTTCTACAATGCATAGTTAATGTGTGTTGCTTCAGATGTGCCTGGGAAGAAAATGTAGTTTTGGATCCACACTGTCTGGGCTTTGCCCTCCTCGAGCAGGTCTATGTCCCCAGGCAGAGTTTGGGATGCTTCATTTGAAAATCTCCCCCAACCTGCTTCTCTGATGGATGGCTGAAAGCAGTTGCAGTGAAAATAAGTTTGAGGAGTGCAAGAAGGAAACAGGGGCACCACTGCATCCAGACTGGAGAGGCTGTGAGGAGCCATGGTCACAATTTTTGCCTTCTTTTGTTTCTCTCTGCCTCTACAAATGGTGTATCAGGATTTGTTGGATTGTGCTAGGTGTTTTCAGAGACCCATGGATGCTTCTGTAAACATTTTTATTGCATTTTTGCACGTAGGCAGAATCAGTGGTAGAAGCCAGTGGACAAGTATATCTTTCTTCAATCAGATCTCAGCAATTTCCTCAAATTAGGTTGAAAAAGCTAAGCCCAAACTACCCTTTGATCTCTGAAGCACCTATCAACCTCTCTGCTTATGCCCAGACCAAGTACTTCAAAGAATTAAAAAAATCTGAAAGTTATATCCTGTGGCCTGTTTCCTTCCCCAAGGTATTTCACTATAGGACAAGTTGAGTGAAGGGGAGAGATTAGCAAGTTTTTGTAGTTTTGTTTGCACACATATTTGGAGCAAACTGTTATAACATTTTTCATTAGATCTACAAATTGCTTTTTTAAAGTAAATTTAATCCCTTTGAGCATATTGTGCATTTCATAGCTCTTAAATGATGCTTAGACTACAAGTTCTGTCACTGTTCATGAAAAGTAGGTTGTCTTAATTTGTAAGATCATGAGAATCTTTTAAGCCCACTGGCTCTCATTGCAGTCAATGGGATATTTTTTGCTTTGTGTTCCAGCTGGAAGAGAATCAGCTCTCTTGCCACTGGGGAATGTACCTTTAAGTTGTCCTGCATACTACTTAATTAATTGATGCATTCTGCACTAAGAGGTGACATTTTCACTTTCTAAGCTGTTTATGAATTCTGACACTGAATAATTAAAAAGCAGAAAGAAGCACAAGGAAAACATTTCATAGATGACCGTCACAGAAGCTGTGTATATACAAAAGGATGCAGACCATAGGGTGGACTGCAAACATAAACAAAGAGCTACATAAAAGCCAAGGCAGTCCAGAAACTCTCTCTCCAATTATGCACGTACATTGTTTTTAAGTGAGTGCTGCAATACCCTCACCAAATTCTCATTTGGTACTTGTAAATACAGAACTTGGAGTTACAGGCTGACATAGTAAAGCAGCATCATTAACCTGATTTCCACTGTAAGATTGAATAAATATGGGTGTTCTCCCAAAATGATTTTTTAAACCACCATTTAAACAGATAAAGCATGCAGTGGTGCCCTACCACATCTCCATAGGGAAATTAAAGAATAACAAAGGAAAAAGAAAAAAAAATGGCAATGAATTTTGAGGGACTGTGAGGAAGCAAACTGAAATTAAAGGGTTTGTTGCCAAAAACCATCATTTGGTGTCTTTGGGAGAATAGCAAGCACTTTACACTCTCTTCTTCCCTGGTGTTTCACTTTTTATACCAATACAAAACCACAGCAATATGTTTTTAATCTTTCACTTCTCTGTATTGCATCTTCTCCTTGGTTTCCAGAGAAAACAGGATCCAAAATTTTTGGTAGGGGAACATATCAGATTAATCTGTGTGGGTTTTCATCTGATTTGTACTGAAATGACACTGTGCAGTGCTGTGGCAAAGACACGAGATACAATTAAGACCACACAGCCCTCAGGAAGTATTAAGATTTAATAGCAAGCTGAAACCTGATGTGCCATTCCCAGCCCTGTTTACAGCATGGCATTTGGATGCTGTTGTACGTGTGCTTCAAAATGAGTCTCTGCTTGGTTATGCAAATTGTTCTTGTACCAAAGAGCCACTATGTGCTACAAAATTAAAACTGGGAGGAAAAATAACCACTGTTGAATAACATGCAATAAATCCACTAAAGCTGCTGGCTCTGCTGAGGTAACGTCTTGTCCCTCTATGGGTGGAACATTTCTCTATTGAATCATTACAGTTTTGCTCAGAAACATCCTACTGCTTGAACTGCCGTGGGAAGAACAGTAATGTCAAGCAGATATCAGGTTTTCCCAGTAGGGGCATCCTGCTGGGAAATGGGCTGCACTGGTGTGATGGTGTAAAAAGCTCAGCTGCGGCAGCTCTCTGTAATTGCTATTCCCTTCTGATTCCTTTGCTGAATGCACAAAACTGCTTCTCACAAACAGATCTGAGAACAAAATCCTTGACTTGTCACCAGTGTAATACTCTGCATGCTAAGCTGGGGTTTCTGACTAGTTTGCCTTTGTCGTCACTATTTGATATTGAGTCTCTCATCTCCTGTTATGGTGCCAAAGCCTGACACTGAGAACAAATGCTTCTGGTTCAATCAGTGATGTTTAATTTTTCATGATGAGTGCAGTTTAGTGCCTCCCCAGGTAGGAGGCTCTGGTGCTAGTTACCAAGGAAATGTTTTCTGCCTGCCCAGGACACATGTGCACTCTGCATCTTGGTTCTGTTAAGGAGCTGAGCTGACTGGGATCGGTGGTGATTGCTGCTGGCTGCACCGACAGCCTCTTCTACTATTGCTGCTTGAAGAAAGGCCTGCTCAGTTTTCTCTTGTAGCCCACACAGCTGCAAAAGAAAGTCTGTTTTATGAGGACACTGTTGAAGGACGTGTGTAGTCCTGCATGGAAACTGGTAAGCATCACTTCCCAGAGAGGAGTGCTGTGTTTGTGTGGTGTGAACAAAGGGCAAGCTGGGTTTGGTTTTTCCATGTATTCTTCAGTGGTGAGGAGTTTGGTCCTAATAATTTTTGGCAATTGACTTGTAGATCTACAGCAGAAAACATCTCAGATCTTCTAAGATGTGTTTAAATTTTCGTGGATATTTTGGGGCTTGTTTGTTTATTTATTTTTGTTTTGTTTTGGCTTTTTTTGGTATGTAGTTTAAAATTATTGCCATTTAAGATTTATTTTCTATGACTGTGTTGAGTTGAAAAGAATGGTAGGGTTTATCTTACTTTTTTGATGAGCTTATATCAAGACCATTGAATAGCATAGCAATTATTCCATTTAAAAGCTGTTATATGGAGAGTTCTGGGGTTTGCATAAAAGGGTTTGTTTTGAATGTATACTTACTCCTTACATAATTTCCTAAGCTGTTGTTTAGCCTCACCATCCATTTTTTAGCAGTAACTCATACAGAATTCTGCTCTTCTCTTTGAATCCTGCATTGTTTGCCAGGAGGATTTTCAGTAGCAGTCTACTGTACTCAGAATAGAGCATTAATAAAGAAATGTAAGTGGAGGAATTAGAAATACCCCATTATGGGTTTTTTGTGTCTGCTCGTGCTGAAGAGAGGTGGCTGAAATATAAGGCAGTAAAACCTCTCCTATGATAAAGCAAAAGGAAAAGTTACATGTTATGTGGGCTGTACCCTTTGCCCCCCTAGAAAGAAGAGGCTGCTGCAGTGCTTGGACCTGCCCGGTCTGCTCCAGTACTTTCCTCTGCAGGGAATTCCTGTTTTAGAGTAGGGTACAATACATGGTCAGGTATGTACATGAACAGCCCCATTTCTCAACGTTCAGGAGGACAAGATTACGAGCACTGAAGCAAACGTTTAGCAGGAACATGAGTGTTGCATGGTGTGCTGTTGCCCACACCTGGTCTGGTCAGGACTTCTTGGATCATAGTCCTCTTGAACAGCGGTGCTATGTCTGCTTAGACAGCACTTGGATGTCTGTACTTGCTATTCCAGGTCATACCATGGGTTCCTAAAGCAAGTAAACTGCTCTTAAACTTCTTTCTCATCAGAATTACAGGGAGTTTGTTAAAGTCTTGTAATATTTCAGATTCTTTTACCAGAGTGGAAAACTTGAACTTTTGCTCCAAAAGAAAGCACAAGAATTTTATTAAAGATAATGGGAGTGGCTCAATGTATTTGACTTTCTGAAGAGTTAGTGATGAGATATTTTAGTGTGAAGTTGAGGTTCGTGACTGGGTAGTGTCAAATCAATCTGCTGTGTGTATATTTGAGAAGGATAATACAGATTCTAACTAAACAGAAACCTGGTTCTAGGGGTGGTGAGAGTTTAGCATTTCCTTTCAGATTTTGGATGGGCGTACATGTTGGGTGAGCTAAAGAAGCAGTCCACGATTTCTTGACATTCACAAATTTTGACCTAATCCGCTTTCTTAAATAAATGAGAAAAGCCAGCTGAGAGCTTACTTGTGTGAGTGAATGGCTACAAACCTTTACCTTTTTCCACCAGGGCAGTGGCAACTTGAGCAGATCTCGCAGTTTTCTGCAAGTCCTGCAGATCTTGGTGCAGTGCCTCCCACAGATAGACACAAGTACCAATGCCACAAGTTGCACTGAAGACAGAAGCCAAAGTTCTCATGGTGAAGAAGTCCAAAATATGATTTACGGACACCCAAAGAGAGAGTGTATCCAACCCTGACCCAAAGTGTGGTATTAAAAATTTGTAAAATCTAATTTTTTAAGCTAGTCTGTGATTATAGCAATTTTCTTTTAGGATGGTGATATGCTGAAACAAGGGAGTTTCTGTGCTCTTGGGAGGTTTTCTCTGCAAAAATGGAGGATAGAAACTTACACCTTTTTAGTGAAAGCTTTCACTCTTATTTAATCTTGTGCCTCCTGGGGCAAAGTCCTCTAAGAAAAACACTAAGATAACATTCAGCAATTTGTTGTTGCTCCTTGGGGATTTTTTTTCCCCCCAAAACTGGTCTTTCCCGTCTCCTTTGTGTTCAGGCAAACTTAGTGAGCTGCACTTGTTACAGGAAATCATCTGAGTCCTCACCTCCTAGTTCAGGTCAGCAGAGTGCTGAGTCCTTTTTCTGGGCTATACCCACTTTTGCCCTGGGATAAGGGCAACAAAAGTAGTCTGATGTCTGTGTTAGACCCCTTCTTATTAGTTCAATACATTTTATACACAAGGGTGGAAAGATTGTTTTCAAATCAGCATGTCTTGAGGTTTTTACTGCAAATGTTTTGTTCAGAAAGTGACCAGCCTCACTGAGCTGTGTGAGGTGTGTAGTTCCTGCCAGAGCCAGGAACTGGAACTCTTTGGTATTAGGAGTACATTTTATTATTGAGACGTAAGGTGCACATCACATACTTCAGCAGAGCTAAGCAGCCCGTGTGCTCGGGAAACACTTGCAGCAATAAACCTGAGCTGAATAAATTCCTGTTTCCTGTAGCGGGGGAATATCCATATGTCACTGATGAATTCTGCCAGCTCACATGTCGAAGTTCTATGTTTAATGTGGAAATTTAGTTTTAGAAGGGATTTACTAAATCGGTGCTGTTATAGATGAGGAAACACGTAAGTAAACAGAGATTAATTGATTCAGGAGAACTGAGCTCCTTGCTTGGAAGAAGAGTGCCTGGATGGGATCCTGTAATGGATGCCTGGGTGTCAGGATAAAATATTGATGATTATTTCTGTGGTTCAGGTCACTGGAATGAATGAAATTATATCTTACAGAAGAAAATTTGCATTAATTTCTGTTTAGGATGCACAATTAATAAGAGAGCTATTTATCAGAAGATATAATGCTGTGTCTCTTTGTGTTTTACTGTAACATTTTGTGTTTTCAATTTCTACAGTGTTTTACCTGGGATCTTTTTGAGAACTAGAAAATTGCTTCCATAAATGCACGAGAATGAGCAAACAATGAAAAAAGCCACCCCTCATCTAATCTCATCTGGTACCTAATTTAAAGTGGCAAACCACCAGGAATACAGAATTAGTAACACTTCACAGCTAATACTGAGTTGTTAAAGATTTCTGATGTTAGAGCATCCTACTGTATTACATAACTATGAACTGAAATTTCAGTGTCAACTTGTAAGTAATCCCACTTTGTCTGTCTATATATCTCTGTTTTTGAGGTAAGAAAGGCAAGAACGTGAGGATCTTTTGATATGAATTCATAGAAAGATTATTTTCTTTTAAAAGCATTTAATATTTCATGCCTCCTGCCAGCCCAGATGAGACTCTTTAAAAGCATACCTTTTCAGGAGCTGACTAACATGTTTCTGGTGTAGGCTTTGGTTTATTTTTTTTTCTTCTTTTTTTTTTTTTCTCAGAAAATGCCGATGGGCCAGACTCAAAACTCTTAAGTTTGGATGAACTTTAAATTTTATAGAACATTGAAGTATATTTTGAAACTGGACCAGGATACCCCTGCATGTTCAAAATAAAAGAAAAGAGTTTTGATTATGATTTTAAGGACATTAAAATAAGGTAATTATTATACCAACAAGTACAAATAAAAGTCAAAATCAAGCAATATTTTGATGCTATTAAAAATATGTTACTCTCCCAGATACTACAGTAAAATGTTCTTTCTTGAACATGTTAGTATCAAAGTCATTTGCCTCTTAACCTCTGTGGAAAAACAAAAGGGTTCTGTCCCCAGAATTAGAAATAACAAAGGTTCAGTCCATTGGGACTCCAATTTTGACACTGATTTTTTTGTGGAAGACAGACTGGGATCACTGTGAGACCTCATGAAGCTTGTGACAATTACAATAAGCATGAGATAATGATAGATGAATAGGGAAACATACAGATGGCAGCTGGTGGTCCATGAAAGATGCAGGAAGCCACATCCAATTTGTTGTATTGGTTCAGACAGGTCTATTGTCCATCAGTGTACTGTGGACACTGTCTGATTGCTCTGTGTTCCTTCCCTGAACCATGTTTGGACTTGTTCTGCTAGAAATAGCTTATTTTTAAAATATGTATCTTATTAGCTCTGTATTTCTGTCATTCAGTTTTGGGCCATGTCACATTTTCTCCACCAAATAGTGAACCTTTTTTCTCAGCCTTTCTTCTCCCCTTCGTGAAATGGAACAGCCATTAGTGTTTTCAGGGGTTCAAATCCACCTAGGTACCACATGGTCTGTTTTCCATGGGTTTGGAATGGGTTGCTGTGGGAGATGCTTCTCTGGGACCAATGCTGAGGCTCCCAGCAGTACAGGGAGAGCACAGGTTGGGAAACTTGACACGGGATCCTGTTTAATGAAAATGATTGTGTGGATAGCATTGGAAACCAAAACCCATTCTCTTTGCCAGCTGGTTCAGGTTGGTACCCCCTATGCCAGAGCTCCTCAGCATTGTTCCTGCCAGCCTGCTTTTAAACATGAGGGGTGTTTTGGGGCCAGTGGTTTTCCCTTTGTGCCCTAAGTGTTTGCTGGAGAGCCTCAGTTCTGCTGCTGCCGTTTTGCTGCCAGCAGCTCATTTCAGACACAGGACCTGGTATTGATTAGAATTGATTAACATTTCTATAGTGCTTCTTCCTAATGTGGAGCTGAGTGCCATTGTGGCCACTTGACAGCTGGCAATTTACATCCTGGAAGGGTAAAAGGTCTCGTCCTGAGTGATCAAAGGGGTGACAGCGACTGTTCTGCTCATGTGCTGTGGTGGTACCTAAGGGGTGTGAAGAAGGGGCTCTGTGCAAAGTACAGTGTCCAGTGTCCCTGTGCTGAGGGTCTCGGGAGACCATGCAAGGCAGAGAGGAGGAATGGAGGCACATCTCTTCCCTGGTAACTCTGGGCTCCATATCTGCTGTATCAGAGCAGCTTCTTGAAAAAAAATGTGTGAAGGAAACAAAATATGCATTGGACATCTGTCCTCTTCTAGCAACGTAGGTCTCATTTGAATAAAGGTGTGAACTCCTGGAATGAAGCATTTGTAATGAAAGCAGTGATCCAGTGATGCAGTCTGTGATCTGGTTTTGAAAAGACAACATTTGATCGATTTCTTCCTAATTTTTCTTTATATGTATTTCTGATCTCTGAAAAAAAAAAAAAATAAACTGTTTGAGGCAACTCCAGAAGCAAGATAGAAAATAAATCCTTCAGGCTTTGCTTATACTTGCTTTTGTTTCATCAGGAGTATTCAAAGTCACTTGAAAGATTTTTAGTTTTCTTGTGCTCAATTTCTTTATCCAAAAAATATTGGAAATGTCCTATCATTTCTTCCCTTTTTGGAATCTTTCAGAGGACATAGATGTGACTAGCTAGTATTTTCTTCCATTCCTTAATTGAAAGCTGGAAAAGTTTTGATCGTTAATAAGCATGTCTTTTCTTCCAGCTATTTATTTGGCATTTATACAAGATAGAGGTTAACATTGCTGAAAAACAGTTTTAACCCATTTGATCAAAATTTCTTTCCCCCAAGCAGAGGTCCCTGTTATGGTTGCCATCGTTCTTGTTCCTCACTCATCAAGAGGGTCTTTCAAATAAATACTGCAGACAAGGACTGAGTTTGAAGAAAATGCAGCAGCCTGCTCTTTGAGGCTCTCTCTGTGCTTTATAAAGAAGGAAAGAGATCTAGGGGCTAGACTTAATCAAGTACTCCATGTGTCTTGGTTTGCCCAGGCATATCCTCTTCTACTTTGTTGTTCAGAGCACCATGAGTGCTCACAGCTGGTCTTACGTGGCCTCAATTCTCAGAAGGCTGTTGCCACCTCAGCACTCATGCTGTGGGCACGGGTGCCTGTATGTCCATCCTGGCTTTCTGAGTGGCTGTGAGGAGCCCTTAATTTCATCCCGTAACACTTCAGATTCTGTATCACCATTAGTAAAAATTGATCAAGTGCCCATTCTCCCTGCTCCAAATCCATTGCCTCCAGGGGCTGTGAGCCCAGGCCAGGTAGGGCATGCTTCCATCTCCATCTCAGCCCTGTCTCTTCCCTTTCCAAGGCAGCTGCTCCATCCCTGAGCAGCAGTGCTCTGTGCTGCTCATGCAGGCTCCTCAGCCAAGTCCAACACTCTCAACTCACCTACCAGAGTCTGAGCTGGTAAGTATCCTACCACTGATTGCTGCTTCTGAGCCACTGCACTGTGTGCCTTAATAAGACATTTTTGAAAGTACTTTGCACTCAGATGACATGTCAGTTTTGCTATAGTTAGCTAGTATTGCTTGTTGGGCTGGGATGAGTTCTGGCATATTACATTTGACTCTTCTTCATATAGGGTGTTGCAATACCATTAACATTTGCAAACACTATCTGCTGTTTGACTGGGCAGTAATGGAAGTGCTGTAATGAGTCTGAGCTGGGTGGCAACCAGGGAATCATGAAATGATGGTCACTTTAAAGGACTTGCAAATTCATCTGGGAAGCATCTTTGCAGGTGAATGGAATAGCAGAGCATTCGGTTAAATTGGCCTTGGGTTTGGGGATACGTAGAGGTTGTGGTAAGATTCAAATGCAATCACATCAGTAATTCACAATGTAATCGTTTCCAACTCCACCTATTCTGCTTAGTACTTTGCAAATAGATAGAGGGAAAAAGAATTGGCCTAAGGGAATGTCCACATTTTCTTAGAATCAGACCACTCATTTTGCACAGGTATTTGTATTTTGTGTGTGTGCATGTGTAATCCATTACTTGCAGAGCTAGACAGCCAGCTATTATTCTCTGGCACAGGCAGAAGCTGAAATCTGCTGCGGACTTATTCTGTTCTGGTTCTTTTTTGACTGACTGACTACTATCTAGGTGAATATATTTTACATCCCCTTGTATTATAAATATGTCAACTATAAAGTACATAGGAGGCAACAACCATAGATAAGATGGTAAAATAGTTTTCATTACACAGTTTCCTGGATTTAGATGTCCAGAACTTAGTGAAAATTTGCCTTTCTAGATGAGAAATTCCAAACATGGCCTATGTCCAAAGATGACAACCTGATTTTAGAGGTTTTACAGATTCACTAAACAATATTTTTGAGAGAGGAAAGTGGAAAAGGAAATGTTAGCATTTAAAGTGATTTTTAAGATGCTTCCCTGGGAAGGTGGGAATCATATTGAACTTTGAACCTGATGGCCTGATCATGTTTGCACAGCAGGGAGTTCAGTGTGCTACAAATTTTGGGGAAATGATATTAATGATCATTTGAAAACCAGCTGATGTTTGTACACAGCACAAATCCTATGAGCCCTGCTGCCAGTCTCCATGGGAGTCAGGTACACTTGCAAAGTCAGTCAAGTTTTTACAATTAGCTGCCTGATCCAGTGCACTGCTCCAAGCTGTCTCAGAAAGCTTTCCAACAATTTCAGAGAATGCAAGGTCATGGCAAGCAGACCTTTGTCTTGTAGCAGCTCGAGCCATTGTGCTCCCTGTTGGCCGTAGGGGATGAATGTCCTTAAAGTAAATAAACTCAGCTCCATATAGGGAGTTCAGAAGAGCCTTTGAAGATTGGTGCCCTGTCATCTCAGTGGGGATATCAGAGCCCTGGAAACTTTTCTGTGGAAAAGTCTCCAAGCAGGCGTGCTCCATCCTCCTCTCCAAGTCTGCTGACGCTGCAGGTGCTTGCATGGATCCATGTAACCCCACTGCAGGGAAACTCTATTAAAGTTGCATAGTGGAGCACTCAAAGCCAAATACAGGTCAAGAATAAGGTTAAAGACACAGTTTTACTCCCCCCATCCCCTTCCCACCCTGTATTCATTCTGTTAATTTGCAGTTGTCTCACTGCAGCACTTTTTTTTTTTCCCTGGAAAAGCACAATCAGGTTGGAGGAGAGTGCCCAGGGAAAGCAGAGACGCCACTCGTGCGAGTAGGCACTGTGCAAGAAGCTGTGCTGTCCCCAGGGACTGCCCTCAGGATGCACGGAGAGTGGTGCCATCGCTCAGCGAGCAGTGTGGTGGGGAGCTGAGAGCTATGGGTTGGTTTTAAGGAGGAGGGAGCAGGTGGAGCTGCTGCACCTGCAGAGAGGGCAAGGACTGCCAGCCTGAGTGAAGAGCCTGGGTCGCTGCTGCTCTTGTGGGAACGGGCTGAGAGGAGGTCTGTGCGAGCAGCTGAGGGCTGGCTGGCAGTGTTAGCAGAAACAAATCTGGAAGAGGAGTGCAGGGCTCAAACCTGACGTCTTGCTGGGAAGTCACATCACATGCTTCTTGCTGGAGGAGGTTACTCAAAATTAATTGGTGTGTGGGTTGGGGGTGTCCTTACCTGTGCTGGCAGAGTTTATTCTGCAAAAGTCTGAGGACTGTGCGGTGGGGCAGGATGGCTGCTGCTGGGGATGGAGCATGGCCGGCATGCCCCTTCCTGACCAGCTGCAGCCTTGTCACCTTTGCCCTGTCCCCAGAGCTGGTGTATATGTCGTGCACCTACAGACTATAGATATTGCTTTACATCTGTCTCAGAAGCTGGCATGGAGGACACACTTCGTCTCAGTGTATTAGTGATTGCTGAGAAGAGGAAAGTGTCTGGCTCCTCTTTTCCTTACAGCCATGTGAGCGGAAACATTTGGAGACCTCATTACGGACTTTCTCCCGGCTGGCCCTGGGGGGGAGATCAGGTGGTGTTTGCTTCCTTCAGGGATGGGTCTTCGTGCCCCTTATTTACCAGGGCACATTTCCTGCGAGACCTGTGAGAGGGCTGAACCTTCCCTTAGCTACTGCCACAGATGTGCTGGATGTCCCCAGCACAGCAAGTCCCGCAGGCCGTAGAGCTGCATTAGTGCTCTAATAAGAAATAAGCTAATAAGTAATAAGCTAGTAAGTGTCTCAGGAGAGTCCAGAAGTAGCTTATGAATAGTTAACCTGAAGATCTCTGTGTCCCTCCTGGCGTGGTTTAAGCCTGCCTTCTGCCTTTTCCGGCACTCGATGTGCCAGTGCATCCATCTTTCTCCTGACCATTTATCCTTAGGCAGCAATCTGCAGGACACTGTGTGTGACCTGAGGACTTGCTCCAGGAGCAGCAGCTGAAGTAATGAAGATCACATCAGCTATGTTTCCTCCTCTCACATGGAGTGCATGCCGCCTTTCTGGGCCAAATGAGGGGGTTTGCTGTTGAGAGGCACCCCAGTGCAGGTGGCTGCTGACACTGCTGGACTCTTTAAGCAGCACCTGCTTTTTGCACTGATGTCAACAACTGTACTGCTAAAAACAATAGGAAGTTAAACTCTGCAGATGCATTTTCAGAGCCTGTTTAATATCATACAGATCCCACGTCTGTATGGGATACTCAGCACTGGCTCCAGTGGAATTTATCCTCTGCATCAGATAGACACTGAGTTTCCTTTAGGAAGCCTAAGCTAGAGGAAGAGGCATTGCTTATGTTTAGTGAGGCCAGTCAGCCTGAAGCAATCCACCTGGCTACAGAAACAAGTTCTATGTGATGCTACTTTTGCTCCCTTTAAATATTTGGTGGAAAGCTGAAGCATTCTAGTGAGGTTATAGCCAAATGCTGATTTTAGTCTCTGGGTGTATAAACCACAGGGTAGAAAAAATAGATGTTTTCTTGCCTTTCTTTGAAGAATTTATATCCTTGGTTTAAAAAGAACATCAAAAACTGAAGAAGGTGCAGACAGGAACCATGGAGATAAGAAAACACAGTGACGGGCACTGAACACCTCAAAGAAAGCCTGAGAGGTGACTTGATGTCATATATAAACTCAGCCACAAAGAGATAGTGACAGTAAAAGACTGGTGAAGAAAGGACTGTCAAGGACTTACAGTTGAAAGCTGATACCATTGAAATTCCAGCTGGAACTAAGTCACCACTTCTATGGCTCAATAAAGGAGCTAATGAATGAAATTTAATAACTCCTCATATACAGAGGTCAGACCAGATAATTGGTTCATTCCTCTGCACTCAAGTTCTGTAAATCCAAGAACTGATATACCTTCTGCAGTGTCACCAAGGAAAAAATATGTAGTAACTAGCATAGGTGTTTCCTCAACTCTGAACCAATTTGAAAATGTTCTCTATGATCTAAATGCAGTTTCAGAGTGTCAGAATTTTAGAGGCATTTTTGCTTCAATTTTTGGTAAAGTTATTCTGAGACCAATTATCTCTGAATTATTACTGTGTAGAATTTGGCAAGCATGCATTGATTTGAAATAGATTTAAGAAAATCTTTGGAAAATAATATGAACGAAGAATCCTTTATAGAGCTAATGTTTCTGAACTGAGCAGTATTTTTATCCTTTGGGAAATTAAACAAATTATTTTGCTTTCAGATTGGTATAAATTAGGAGTAATTAAACTAAAGTCAGCAGAGTGACATTTGTCACATTGGATGTAAGCAGGTTTGTATTGCAGGCCACCAACAAGGAACATTGTAAAATGTTCTCCTTGTGGGTTTTCTGATTTCGGCTGTTTATTAAGACTGCTTACATTATTCATGGTGTATAAATTATCTGATAAATTTGAGTTCATTTTCTATCAGTGAAAAATTTGCAGACCGCCTCCAAATGATGGAAAGGAAAGCAGACACTGAGTGTTTGTGGAGTTCGCTTTGGCTATCTGCATTTTGCTGCCTGTGGGCTGGTAGCCAGTAGGTCATGTTCATCATGTGTTGCTGCCCCACCTGGGCTTAGGCATGGCCATCTTTCAAGCAGGATGAATAGGCAAGCCTGGTGAAAGAAAGTCCTTTCAGGTAGGGTCAGGGAGTAGGGTCCTTCTTGTTGGGGTACGCAAGACCTGCAGGGCCACCTCTGTCTCAGCCCCTGCAGCTGGGCAATTCTTGGATTGGACCAGGGCCTCCTGCCTGTCTTCTGCCCCCTCCATCCCCAGCAAAACCAGCTTATCCCCTCTGGAGCCCTTACCCTGCGGTGTCCAGCATGTGGAGTCATGGTCACACTGGAGCATGAGCCCTGCTGCCTTTCCTCTGCCCTGCGAGCTGCCCGTTCCTCAGCGCCTGAGCTCGAGCATGGGGCTTCCTGCTGTGGGAAAGTAAAACGCCAGTGTCTCCTCATGAATGATCTTTTTCTTGTGTGCACACATTCACGTGCATATATTCATATGCATGTGTGTCTCCATATGCCCACTTACGTGTTCATAAGGAGTAATTGGTAACCAAAGTCTGGGGAGTGCAGGAAAAGCGTCTGCTGCGTGGCTCTCCCTCTCATAAATTTTCCTCCTGTGTGAGGGGGAAAAAATGTGTGGGACGAGCATGCATGCATTCATTGTTATGTACAGGGGGAATTTGCATTGCCTGGTGTGTTTGAATTAGTACATTGATAAAAATGTGGGTTTAACTTTTTAGAATGGTTACACTGAAGCACTGCTCTTTGTGTTTCTCTTGCCTTAGCCTCTGTCAAGCAATTCTCAGAATAGCCTCAGACTTGGAATGTCTGAATTTAATTACTGTTAACACTAGAGATATTTAGTCCCATTTGGGGGAGGAAAAAACCACAAATTTTCAGGAGCGGAGGTAGCTTGTAAAGATAGCAGCACTGAGAAGTTTGTTAGCTGGTCTGTAGTAATTAAGCTTATTTCCATAGCAACATTATCAGTTCAGCTCCAGAATTTTAAGATTTTTGTGTGCCTGGTAATTAGAACTAATACCCTAATTTTAGCAGAGATATTACATTTTTGTTTGGCAAGAGCCTTGTAACTAGGCAAACTGATTGAAGAGTGAAATAATGTTCTATTTTCCTTTATTTCTTTCTTGGATCACTTCAGACTGCTTAACCAGCTAAAAGCAAATCACTGCAGTCTGCTTTCTCAGTACATAAGACTGAATTTACCATTGAAGAGAAATGTTTATATATCTGTATCTATATATTTGTAAAATGTGCTAGCAATTACAAAAGCTTGCCTATCCATGCAGTCTGTAGCAAAACACAAAGCCAGAGCCAAAGTACAGCAATTAAGAATTCCCATACAGTTCGCATCTGAATTGCTCCACCATAACATGGCAGTGGTCCCTCTCTCTGATAAGGGATTTGAATCAGTTGCTGCTGAGCCCAGGAAGGGAGAGTATATCCTGCCTGGTCACAAACAAACCATGGTGTCATGCAGTTGGGGTCTGCAGGGAAGGGAGGCTCCCATCGCATCTTGGTCTCACTTCTCACCTGTGTTCTTTGGGTTCCACGAGGTCTGTGATCTTTTCCAGGGCAGACTGCCATTTTTCCACTGATTTTGATGTAATGACTCCAGTTTATACCATTTAGTCCCATATGACCAGACTCTGCCTATTTCTTATTACCAGCCTGGCAGAGTTTACTATTTCATAATTATATACATGTTTGCATTACAAAGTAAAACATAAGTTTTCTACTCACTGATGTTGTCTGTGAAAAGAGTTATGAAAAACCAAGCTGCCTCAGTGGGAGAACTTGGTTTTGTGGGGGTTTGTGTCCTCCATTCTCTAATCCTTCTCAGCTCCTACAGCATGCCATGTTTGCTGTATTTTCCCAGCCTGGTGGGTAAACATCAGCCCAGGCTGTGGCTGATGTGAGTTAGGTGTGTGGGAACAGACAACAGGCTGTTTCCTCCCAGGGTGGGAAAAATACTCCTCTCTGCCTTCTGTACCCACCCAGCCCCTAATTTTCACAACACCTGTCAGGACTTCTGCCTCTGAGACCTTTTTCTTCCCTGAACCCAGCTCTCAAAGTTGCTTAAAACTCGCGAAGAGGTTCAAGGGTGGCTAAGGAAGGATTGATGGATGCCATGCAATGTGATTGTGCAGTTGTCAATTTCCTTAGAAGCAAGGCTGAAAAGTCTGCAGTGTTTTGACAATAAATCCCCGTATCTAGGCAGAGTTCACAAAGACCCATTAGATATCTACCTACTGGGTCAACATGCTTTGGGGTTTTTTTTAAAGATTTTTTTTTCCTATATTCAATTTGTTTTTTCAATTCACTCTTTAAAATAAGGCTAACATTGGAAATACACCACTTTTGAGTGGCACAGCAGGTTCAGCATATGCAGGGAGGATATAATGGAAAATAGCATTAGAAGACTTGTTCCTGTTGCTAATGAGTTCTGAAGGTAAGAGAACAGTTAATGTATTCATAACAGACTAATAGTCAAAGATTTGTAAATAATGTATGACTTTCTGTGACTGGGAAGCCAACTACCATAAAGCTTGGACCCAAGCAGAAAATAATTTTGTAGCAGCAAAGGACTTTGGATTTTGCAGATGCAGCAGTTCAGCTATAATCCCCCTGGCAGGGAAAAAAAAAATTGTTTAGTCAACTTACCATAGAATATCAGTGGACTTATAATTCCATTTTTATGGCCTCCTGGCGTTCTATCACAATTTGGCATCTACTTTCCCCTAAGGAAAATGAAACTCCTTGCAGTACGACCAGTATTTTGCCAACTTGTATTTATATGTGAAAAAAATACTATTATAAATCTAAATTAAAGACAGCAGAGAAATACACTGTTGGCATATGACCTCCCTGTCGGTGATGGATTTCTGTGTAAATTGGCAGATAGTAACTATTCTTAGGAAATACTAGTGAAATAGACAGACATACTTTGCATGTGAATCATGGTGGCCTTTGGGAGTCTGGAATACTGATTGCTTTTACCATGGATTTAAATGACTGAGCTACTGCTAAAAGTATGAAAAAATCCGTGAAAACGCTTTTTTGTAAGATTGCAATAGAAGTCAGAATGGCTGCTCAACAAAAGGCAATGGCAAAGGGGACAGCTTATAGACTGGGCCCAAAGGAATCCCCTTTGTTCCCAGTTGAGCTGTTTTTACACAAGTAAAATGAAGCAACATTGTGAGCAATGTGTTGCTGTAACCAAGACCTATTCCAAAGCCTGAGTATTGATGGCAACTTTTCTACGTACATTACTTGTTTGTGCTCCATATGAATAAAATAACTGGAGTGTGTCCAGAGAAGGGCAATGGAGCTGGGGAAGGGTCTGGAGCTCAAGTCTGAGGAGCAGCTGAGGGAGCTGGAGGTGTTTAGCCTGGAGAAAAGGGGGCTCAGGGGTGACCTTATTGCTCTCTACAGCTGCCTGAAAGGAGGGAGTAACCAGGTGGGGTTTGGTCTCTTCTCCCAGGTAACAAATGACAGGACAAGAGGAAATGGCCTCAAGTTGTACCAGGAGAGGTTTAGACTGAAAACTAGAAGTTGCTTCCCTTGTAAAGGGTTGTCAAGCATTGGAACAGACAATCTGGGGAAGTGGTGGAGTCACCATCCCTGGAGGTACTTAAAAGATGTGTTAAGTGGCATTTGGGGACAAGATTTAGTGATGAATTTGGCAATACTGGGTTAATGGTAGGACTCCATGTTCTTAAAGGTCTTTTCCAGCTCAAACCATCCTATGATTCCTTTGACTGGCTCAAATGAGGCAAGTTCGGCTCTAAGAGGGGAAGTGGACAGATGAAGGTCATGGTGATGAGAGACAAGAAGTGCTGGTTGCCTGTTCCGTTGTTAGTAAGTTTGAGTGAGGACACAGCAGCTCTCGGGTCAATTCAACAAAACTGTCTTCAGTTGTGAAGGTTTTCCTCCTTGCTGGGAGCCACGCAGTTGAAGGAGATGGGGGGTTTGAAGCCCCTTGCTATCAGTCAAACGATGATCTTTCTTTAAAATTCGCTTTGGGCTTCTGGACATACGTGTTCCTGAACACTGCATTGACCTACAGCTCCTGTGAAACTGAAGAATGTTATTCAAAGTTCCTAATTGTTCTCAATTTTAGTAGTTGATAGGGAGGCCTTTTAAATTTTTAAATTTTTTTTATTCCTTTGGGATTTTTATTACAATACTTTGGGCTTCGAAGACAATGGTTGAGTTAATAGTTGGAGATACATTTTCCTGAGGTGTGTTTCCACGTCTCTTGGCTCCAGGAAGGGGGTCAGTACAGAGAACAAGGAGATTTCTTTCCACTGACCTCAGAATTTTGGTAAGGTAATGACCAGGTAATTATTTATGGGGATATGGAAAAATAAATTATTTTTATGGGTTTGTTTAGCCCTTTGTTCAGTGAAAACTTGAGATCTAGAAGATGAGTCTATCAGTGCTCATAAGCATAATTTGCAACCCTCAATTTCCAAAAAAATTTTTGAACGGTTTATGGACATTTCCTGGTTGACAGCAAATAAGAAATTGCTGTTCTAAAAATTCTGCTTTCCTAGGAGACTGTATCCAAAGAACCTTTTTTCAAGTGCTGGTGCCCTTAGCAGCAGCGCATAACTTGTTGAAATGGAAGAACAGCTGAAAAATTATATATGTTTCTAGTTTCAGCTATTTCAAAGGAAGTGGGTCAAAATGTGCCATTTTGCCCATGAAACATAGTAATATTTTGCCTTCATGATTAAGATAAATCACCTTGGCTATCTTACTGTGATAACTATGTATTAGGACTGACATTTAGGTGCAAACTGGTGGGAATCTGGTCTGCTGCATACAAATGAGGAGGCCCCTACACAGAAGCGTGTCTTTGGCCTCTGTGTGATTCTTACACCTCATGCATGAAAAATGGAATTGTGAAAGGGTTTTTTAAGGCTGCAGTATGTTGTGGGATTTATTGCGAGGAGTAGCGAGAACCGGAAAGCCAAAGTTGCCTATCATATTTTGTCTGATAAAGGGATTTGTATGGCCTGCTGCAAAAGGTAAGTGGAGCAGTGTTTCTGACTTAATGGATGGTGCATAGTAGTAAATAATAATAATAATAAGAGTTAGCAGTGTTTCTTTGCTTTGAACTTTATATGCAGGACATCATAATCTGCAATGCAAAATCAAATAAGGTCTTTCCCCATGAAAGATTCCTATTAACTGGTGCAGAATGTGGGGATTACTTTTGCTAAATGTGTTTGGGAGACATTTTTTCTATTCTCTCTGCACTGAGATTGAGTGGACTGAGGAGTTAAGTTCTCCTGTTAAATGGGGAAGGTGAAACGTTAAGGGTAGTAAGCGTATCTGGCCTGAAATGGAGGAATTACTGGGAGCTGTGAAGAGAATTTCTTTGAAGATTTAACGGAATATTAGTGACTGGCATTTCCTTAAGGTGCCAGGAACAGGATGGTGGACCCCTGGATCAGAGTTAAAATTGAAGAGGAGGCCGTCAGGTAGAAAGAAAAGCTACCCAGGAGGCCCCAAACTTGGGACCACTTGGACTGGTAGCCATGGATGCACGTGAAAGCTTTGCTTTAGTTTTTTTGCCTCTGTATTCTTGGGTAAATCCTTTCATTTTGCAAGGCTGTCCTGCACTGTTGCAAGGGAACATACCACTAGACACAAGTCTGCTCACACATAGCCACACAGAAGGCAGAAGGGTTTGCAAATGTTGGCTTCTGTCTCAGAAGAGATTGGAGGCATAAACAGTGTGTGTTGGTTACACGATTGGAAGGAAGGGAAACTCGTTGGGATCTGCTTGAAGAGCGATAGCGGGAAACTTGCTAAAGCTGGGGTACCTGCTAATGGTAGGGATGTGGTCTGATAACGTTTAAACTTCATAGCACACTAGAGCTATGTTATGGCTTAAATACTGTCCTTCTGGTCACCCAAATCAAGTACCTGAATTGAGTGTGTTGTTGCAGAGAATGTACCTGATTCCCTTTCTGTTTATTTTAGTTTTTAACATCTTGCATACAAGACTATTTGGCAGCTCTTTCTTTGCAATTCGTTGCTGTATTTTTGACTCATTGGCCACGGTAAAGTGAAAGGGAGATAAACTGCAATATAGGCTCTGTGCTTTTCACCCTACATGATCTCTGAATGCTTGACATGTCCTTGACCCACTTCAGACACCACTGAAATCTGTACACTGAGCAACTGTATAATGATTGGCTGAGTTGAGACTACCAGAGAAAAACACCTAATGAGTTTTCAGTTCCAGGAAGCCTTTAGTGAAGAAGCACGTTGGTAATTCCGTTAGTGTTTGTTTATGGAAGGAGAGCTTCTTACAACATGTTTGAAAAGCTAAGGAAAGCATTTTCACACCACAGTAATATTCAGTTATGATCATTCGAATGACCACAAAAGATGACTGGTCAGGTAGCAGCTTGGCTGGCTTATTTTTAAAAGTATTATTCAAGAAAGTAGTTGGACTAACCTGGAAAAGACAGACTAGAGAACAAAGAGGTTTGTCTTCAGCTAATTAGAAAATTATGTGTTCAATATTGGAAACAAATGTAACAGGTAAAACTCTGGTCAATGCTATGGTTATTGCTTCACAGCAATTACACTGATATTAGTAAAATCAGTAATGGAGATGGAAAGGAACATCTACTGCTCAGGTGTACTTAAGTAAGATCTACATTGCTGTAGAACAATTTTTCTATACTTTCTAATAAAAAGCAGCAGTGCTTAGTAATCACTTAGAGGAATTAAAATACTGATAAGTTAATACTGATGCTTCTAATTATTGAATAAATTAGCATAAAGGAAATAAATGATGCATTCCTGGAATTGCAAGAAGGCAATTTTATTAGAATGATAATTTCTTGAATTGTTTTTTTTCTTAGTATACAGGTGTGATTTTTTTACAGCTGACAATAAAAAAGATATATAGAAATCAAACCAATTATTAAAGAAAGTCTATTATATAGAAGTAGTTGCTTGCTCTTTGATTCGAAAGATATATTTACTTTCAAATAATTTATGAAGACAAGTGCATTCACAGAAGTTTTAAAAAGTTTGCCTTTGTAGATGCACATCACAATAGTGTTTGCATTAGTAGTGTACCCACATTCCAGAATTCACATCTTTTCCAGTAAAAATACATGAAGTCATGTTGACAATGCAGCATGCAAGAACTCTGCAAAGCTAATTCAAAGAAGAAATTGTAGAGGTGATAACTTAATTTTTTTTCCTGGCTTGTTATTTTGGCTACTGCCTTTTTGTCTGCTTTCTTAAGTGGGTTTTGTAGTGGCCGATGCCAGTATGAGAAAGGATGTGTGCAGGGAGCCAGAGCAAGAAGTTGTCTTTGGTAGTCTGACAATAAATCACAGAATATGTCAAGTTTGAAGGGACCCATCAGGATCCAGCTCCTGGCCCTGCACAGGACCATCCTCAAGGGTCACACCATGCGCCTGAGAGCATTGTTCAAACACTTGAGCTCTGCCAGGCTGGTGCACTGACCACTTCCCTGGGGAGCCTGTTCCAGTGCCCAAACACCCTCTGGGTGAAGAACCTTTTTCTAATACCCAAGCTAAACCTCCCCTGACACAACTTCAGGCCATTCCCTTGGGTCCTGTCACTTGTCACTTCAGGGAAAAGATCAGTGTCTGCCCTTCCTCTTCCCTTCATGAGACAGCTGTAGACTGCAGTGGGGTCTCCCCTCAGTCTCTTCTTATCCAGGCTGAACAGACAAGTGACCTCAGCCACTCCTCATGTGGCTTCCCCTCCAGACCCTTCACCATCTTCATTGCCCTCCTTTGGACGCCCTCTAATAGCTTAATATCTTTCTAAAGTCTCATAAAATTCAGATGTCTTCAGACTTCAGCAATGGGCTGAAAGAGGGAGGGGAAATAAAAACAGATGAATGCTATCAGACTTGCCATTACTTTCAGAGGACTCATATTGAATTAATTTGAAGTCTGTGCGTTGATCAGTCCTTAGTTTGGATGACTGGCACTGTGTTGTAAATAGCAGTGAAAACTGCTGAGGATGTTGTCTAACCTTTCCTTGTAATGGCAGCATCAATCACTCCATGATTAACATGCTCACAGGCAATTTTTTCATCTTCTGTTATAGCATCTCTTCCAGTAAAAAAATGGATTAATAACTGAGCACTGAAGGAAAAGAGTCTTCTTTGAAAGAGACTCTATGAAAGTCCATAGAAAAACATAATTTGTCATGTGTCACTTGGAATAATGAAGCACAGAGAGATACCCTCCTCATCCCTCAGAATCAATAGGTTTTTTTAATGTAAATGGAAATATATACCTGAAAATGAGAATTGTTTTTCCACGGAATACCTGTAATCAAATTATACAGTACCTTTGATTTATAAATGCTTTTTTTTTTTTTTCTGGATGGGGAGAGATCAGTCTAATCGCATTTTCACAGCCAAAATCTCATTCTTCTGGGATATCAGACAAATATGTGCCTCCTCTCACTTATATTTTGAGCATGAATAGCTATCTAGCAAGATTTAGGAACAGTATTTAGGAAAGAAATCTAACTGCAAATAGTAAAATAAAGCAAAGAGAGAAAACATTTAACTGCATACTAAAATATAACTTTCTATTTGTTAAGTTTTCAGAATGCTCTTTCGAAAAAATAGTCAATTTTCATCACTACTTGTACTCTAAACAAATGAGTGAAGAAAGGTGTACCCAATAGATAGCAGTGTAAGAGGTTACTTTATTTACTGTGCTCTCTGAATATTTTATGAGTATTTAATCTAGCATTGCTTTTTCTCTGTACTGTCCTAGGAGAAGTTATACAATAATTTCAATGGCCACTAGAATTTCCAAAGCATGTGTAATTCCCCCATCAAAACAACTCTGAGAGATTAGAAGATGTTATTTACCTACACCCTCTGTGGCACACAGCACTTAAGCTGCCAACAGGTTACTGTCCTAAAGATTGCATCCCGCAGTGTTTTGGAGTCACTAATCCTCTGAGCTGAAAATTTCATTTTCTTTGGCTTTTAAAACCCAGAACTTCATCCTGCTACAGAAGCACTGCATCCACCTTTGGAAGCTGCTCATATTGTGTTCAGTTCTCGCAGCACTGCACTGGCCCAAAGCTTGTGCTGAAGCGCAAGCTGCAACTCAGGCAATGAAATTAATAGAAAATCTATTCTAGGAAATAGAAATTAATAGAAAAGGTAGCTCAAATGTAATCTAGACTGGTGCTTGTGTGAAAAAAACGTACTGGTATTTTAATAGATATTCTGTAATTCAAGGAACTTTCCTATTGACCTAGAGTGAATTGTTATTTTTTTTCCCATTTTGGTATCTTTTGAAGGCTTCTGATGAACAGAGCAAGAGTCTTCCCCAAGGAGCATCTTCAGCAGAAACCAAATAGTAAGTAATACAGTAGGCATGCAAGGTACATCTTGCAGACAGCTACTGGATTCCACACAGTCTAATGGGGGCCTCCAGAAATTACACTGCCTTGTAACTGTAAAGTAGCATATGGTATCCAGTTCATCTGCAGCCCCATGCTTTGTTTTTGGGCTTGCATTGGTAGGGCAGTAATCCATATTTTCCAGCAAGCTTTCTGTGTCCCCCATTCTTTGTCAGATGTACAAACTAAAGAAGAGATTGTAAAGTAAAAGTGTTTTCTAAACATCTGATCTAAGTGTTCTTATTACCCTTCAGCCAACCTGGTTTTAGGTGATTAATATTAGTCATTTCACAGGAAACAAGCAGTTGTATGGAAATTGAAACTAGGTGTCTATTATAAACCAACTTCTGATCCCATACCTAACTTCCCATGAGGGGAAGTTCATCTTTCTGGAAGTTCATGTGCTACATCTCAGCAGTGAATAAGGGATTTCTGGGAATGTAAGGGAAACAAACTTGGGTAAAATTGTGAAAGCTCACCTATTTCATAGTCAGAAAATCTCAGTCGGGAGTGTTTGTTCTACTTCTGAAAGAGCTGGACTAGACATCCTATGTGTGCTTTGTCTTTGGGGACTTCCTTCTGGCTGTTATTGTTTTGTGGGAAATAATAGGTCACTTGCAGATATGTACAGTAGACTCATCACCTAAAATGCAGAGGGGAAATGATTAATTAGATTTTTCTGAAACTTGCCTGTAAAGGTTTGTCCTACTTTGTGACTCACACTTCAGGCAAATTATTTAGAACACTTGTGTATTAATTAGAAGCTATATATATTATCGTATTTCATATCTTTTTGACAATATGTGTTATGAGCAATGCAAAAAGGGTATAACTTAGGGATAACTTAGCAAATTGGTTGTGTACTAAAAGTTGGCAAGGTCATTGAGGAAGTTCAGAATGGTTGGTAGGTGTCAGAAATGTTCAGGGTGTTAGGGGAAAAGAATGTCCTCGTTTATAAAGAATGCCAGAACTCCTGGTATGTCTGAGAAGGACGTAGTAGGCACGAAGCCTATTCCATACTCGTGGTAGGAGTAAGAGTTTACTGGAGCACATCTTCTCAGTTTTCCTGCCTGGCTGCTGGTTTCCAACTATGAGCAGACATGGAGAATGGTGAAGAGATGATGCCTGGTACATCAGCAGCTTCACTACAGAAGCAGCATATAGAGGTTCAGTTTGAGGGTGGGTATAATACACCAGAGCTGCTTAATATAGCTTGATGCAGCATAAGCCTTGTATCCTGCTTGAGATACACTCTAGATGGATGGACAACTACAAGGGTGGAAAACTGGCTGGTTTGTTGGGTCTACAGACTGGTAGTTAATGGTTCACACTCTACCTGCAGGCCATGATGTGACGCCATCAGTTCAGTGGATGACACAAAACTGGAGGGATTTGGGATGTGCTGGAGGGCAATACTGTCCTTCAGAGGGACATGGGTAGTCTGGAGGAATGGGTCAAACTCACAAAATCAGAACCTCATGAATTTAAATGAGGAAAAATGTAAACTCCAGTGCTGGTGATGGAGTAATCGTCTGCATCAGGTCTAGTGGGAAGCGAATTGGGTATGGGCCAGCAGAGTGTCCTGACAGCAAAGATGGGCAACAGCATCCTGGGCAATATCATGAGGAGCAAAGACAGTAGGTGGAGGGAAGGGATTATCCCCTTTACTCAGCACTTGTTAGACTCCATCCAGTTACACTGGGTCCAGTTTTGGGCCTTCTGATAGAGCAAAGACATCAACTGGTTTGTGGTACCTGGGGGAGTTAATCAGACGCCCCTGAGATGGTGACAGCTGCAGCATTTCCTGTGTGAGAAGAGACTGACCAAACTGAGTTTGTTCAGCTTAGAGCACAGAGGGCTTGGCAGGGGGACTTGACTGCAGCCCCCAGTTTCTATGGGGTCATTGAGGTGATGGAGCTGGGCTTTTCATGGCTGGTGGACAGGGGGCAGTGGGCATAAAATGAAGAAAGAGAATCTCAGACTGAATATAAGGAAAACAGGAGACTGCTCTGTGAGAACAGTAAACTTGTGCAGTCTCCCTTTCCTTGGAGGCTTTTGGGACAAAAGTCTGAGGAACCTGGTCCTGAATACGGTGTTAACTCTGGACGAGAGATTTCTTGAGATCCCTTCCAGCCTGAAAGGGTCAGTAGGTCTATAACAATGGACCCTTAAATGAGCCAAAACGTTGCTGAAGATAGGATCCTTGCAGAAAAGGGAAGGAGCAAGATTTTTTTTTTTTTCCACCTGCCATCCTTTTTTCTTTTTTGAAATTCAAATTCTAGATGAGGTTTTGCACATCTAGGAGATGATTGCTTTCCAGTTTTATAATTACTTTATATACCAATTCTTCCAGTCATTAGACACAAATTGCAGTACTTCTCAAACAGAAGATCTGATTTATTGTCTGACCTGACTAGTAATGAAGCATTTTGAGAGTATCTGGCTTAATTCCCTGCTGTGTAAGCATATGTGGCAACTTTGAAGTGAATGGCACTACATGGGATTGTGCTAGTGATAAGTTTGGCCCATTTTTAATAAAATACAACAAATAAATAGGTTTTGTGCTCGTAAATTATTTGAATATTCAGACCAGGACCTGCTGATGAGCAATTATAAGGAAATCTTTCCTCTGACACAAGAAATGGCAATTTTTTTCCAAGAAAACGAAATGATACTTCAAAACTGAAAATGTTGAGTTGGAAGGCCTTCTATTAAACAGGTACAACACTCAAAATGATGTGTGATCCTATATCAACTCCAGTGCTGTTAAAACACAAAAGTTATGCATCTCCTCTGGGCATAGACTTTGGGATAGTTGAAGGAAAGTGTGCTGCATTGTCCTGCCTTAGGCTGAATCCTCTGTGGAGATGGCTCCTGCTCTCTATTCACTACATGCAGAGAGCTAAAATTACTGTCTCGGATTAGACAACTAAGTTTTGGATTGCTAAAATTAACTAAGTCATACCCACAGCCACTATATTTATCTTCAGCTTATCTTTTTCTGGTTTGTTTTTAATTTCATGTCTCTCCACTCACCCATTTTCTGTGTCTTCTGCAGTTTTTCTTTGAATCCATCATCCCACATTGTACATGTTATTTCCTTTAATTTAACCATGATCTCTGATGCTGGAATGGCAAATAGGATTCTGTGATGCTTCTGCTCCACTCTATTTGTTGAAACATTGATTTTCTTACAGCATTTAAGTACTGAAAAAATCAATAGGGCTATATACAAGTAATGAAAAGGCATCTTGGTAACTTATATAGAAAAAGCCAATTGACAGAGTTTCATGTTACTCAGTGAAAGGGAAACCTGTGGTTTCTGGTTGAGGGCAAAGGATAGCACAGTTCTCTCATACCCTGTGTTACACACCAGCCCGTCAAGGATAGCCACAGCCCAACAAGCTACAAGAAGAGAGAGCACGATCTGGAGAAAATAATGTGAACATCCCAACAAATAACAGGAGCTCCTAGTTCCCAGAAATACCACTGTTTTCTTGGCTGACTCATGCCCTAGCGAACATGACCAGGAGCTCCCAGGGACAGCATCAGGAGGTCCAGCAGCAACACCTCTTCCCCAGACCAACTATCCCTTCTCATTTCTGCCTGGCTAGTTACAGGAGGGATGTATCTGCCCAAGTCTGGTGTTCGGGAGCCGCTGTGAACTGGGAAGACCTCTGCCTCCTCTCAGGTGTTGGAAGGGATTTTGGCATTGTGTATAGCCTCCCACCAGGCTCTGGCTCACTCCTGGTGTGTGTCCCCACCACCTCCTTCAAAAGGACTGCTCAGCTCCTTGTGGACAAGCTTTCAAACCCTCACAAATGACATCAGGACTGAGGTGAAAAGGAAGCCAGGGCTGCCACCATCTGAATGGGAAGGCAAACCCACAAACCCAGCAGTATTTTTGATCAGTGGGTCCACTGCCAGTGACAAAATGCATTATGAATGAATGGCCAAATAATTCACAGATGTAATGCAATAGGCATTACACTCAAGCTCCAATGCCAGAAATATCTAAGTGTAAAGATAACTGATGTTTGCAGAGATACCTTAAAAATTTGTCTCCTGGTGCATGTAATGGGATTTTTCCATCTGTTTGCCACATAACTGAGGAATGCAAAAGCTAGAGTATGGTAAGATTATAATCAGATTCATTTGTTTTTCAGTTACTGCTGGGTATATTTTATTTCTGAGGCTGGGACAAGATCCAGCACTTTTAGCCTGAATGTGGATAATACAGGTTACAATTTTTTCCTCAAAATGTTGGACTGCTTATTTTTCCTGTGTTTGACATTATATAATCATAGATATTGTAATTATAGGTATTCATTTTTTGTGATGAAATGTGGCTAGTGTAGCAACATTCTTTAAATAGCTGTGTCTTTTTCAGTGAGAAAGAAATATTTGGCAGTATCCCATTCTGCCATTTAATTGAGCCATGTGAAATATGTGAGCAGGGGGAAGAATAGAAATTCTTAAACCCCAGAACATATGAATTAGACATGTGTCTGTCATGTCTCAATCACGATATTAGTGCAAATGTTTTTGATACTCTATTAGAGGTGCTGTAGTAAAATAGGAGAGATCCTGAGAAGGAATGACTAGCACTGTGAGGGAGGTGGTGCAATGCAAGCAAACACAGCAGATACCTACCAGTCACCTCAGTGAACATGACCAAGCCCCTGTCGTGGCAAAACGGTGGTAGGACCTACGAAATGTACATGCTGCTGGAATTCTCTTCCCACAAAGGTGCATCAACAGAGATCTCTGGAACTGAAATGAAAACCTTTCCTAAGTGGTTTTCAAGGTGATGGTAGAGAAGAGACAATTGCTTGATTTGGATTTCCTTGTTGGGAAGAGTTCTTTTAAGAGCCAGAGTATTTTTTTTATGTGTGCAAAGATATGGATGCATATGAACCTCATAATGTAAACAAGCTGTCAGATTTCACTCCACCAGTACTTACAGTTCATCACTTTAGGCCATGAACACCTGAGATGATAAGTTATAGAGGTTTGCCTTCTTGTAACATGTTCTGTTTGCCAGTCTTAAACCTGCTTTTTCTTCTACATCTAAAATCATAAATTTGGTATAGGAGGGCCAGTCAGCTCTGTCATGTTTGGCAGTGAAGCATCCTAAAGGAATCTAGATGAGCTCTGTCAGGTATGCACTTCTGTATGCTTCCCTCAAGCATAATGATCTTTTGCTCCAGAAAACATTAAATTATTAACTTCACTGATGCAATTTCCTGTGATACACTGTGGGATTCACAGTTTGACTGTCAGATAGATAATCCAAGTAATATTCCGTGAAAGATGATCTGCAAATAGTCTAAGAAGCATCCAGTAAAGGAGATCCTCCATGCAAATGTGGTATGAAACATCTAGAGTAAACTGATGGGGGGAGCCGGGGTGTGGATCCTTTCATTGCATAGGGTTTTGCTACTGCGAAAGGGCTTTCCACTTAGGTTTCAAGAACTGATACTATGAAGTACTTTGTGATCTCCTTTATCTGCATATGCTTGCTATGTGTCATTTTTGTCTTACCCTGGGACAAGGCCTCAAGCCCAGTGCTGGAGGGAAAAGCTTTCCCTAAAGGCTCAGTAACTCCCAGCTTAGGCAGATACATTGCTGCTGGAATACACCAGGCAAAAATGAGAAGGGATAATTGTTCAGAGGAGGAGACGTTTTTGTTGGACTTCCTGATGGTGCTCCTAGGAGCTCCCGGCGATGTTCCCTAGAGCCTGACTCAGTCAAGAAAACAGTTCTGGGAACAAGGAGCCCCTGCTATTTGTTAGGATATTTCCACTATATCCCCATCGTCTCTGCACTTGGTTGAGTTCCTGTGTCAGACAGTCTTCCACAGCCACAGCAGCCATCCTGCCCTTTGTACCAACACACTTTCTCTCTTCTAGCAAACCCTAGTAGCCAATTCATCTCCTTTGCAGGGGTCACCACTGGACTCTGCGTTGCTTCTTTTACATTGATGGAATTGTCTTAGCAAGAATTTTAGGGCAGAGCAAGACGTGATCTCTGTTCTGCACAGTGCAGGAAAGAATTCACATGGCCATACAAATGTTTTATGACAATAATTTCCCTTCCTTTCCTTCAACAGATTGTCCTGTTCTTTTAGCAGCTGAACTTCATTTTGTTATTTGTTGCCCATTAGTACTGCTTCTAGGAAGGGCTGACAAAACCATTACTGAAATTGTTCACTTACAGTTATAGACGGTGTTCAAAGGACCTGCTGTTTTGTTGAACTGCACAGTTCAATAGATTTTCTAGCCTCACACTGATTGTGGGTGCTACGCTGGTGACAGCAGCATGTGACAGCAGAAGTGCCACTGCTTGTACCAAGTGCAATCATCACTGTGGCAACAGAAATGAAAACCAGCTGAGAAAATAGGGAGTTGTGCCCCTGAATCTGACAGCATGGAGGTTTCTTGCTTGGCGTCGTAGCACATGTGGAAATGTGGTTGGGATAACTCATTCAGTCCAGGGTCACCTAAGTGTCCATGCTCCGTGCTTTCTGGCACTGCTGGCTTTCAGGGGATGGTTTGCGGCCAGTTTGGCCAGGAGAAATATGATAAAAGAAGTTAAAAGTTCTGCTATTGTGCCTCACTAGTGAGATGTAATTAACCAGTGGGGAGTCATGGGTCTGGAGATAATTTCTGCCTTCTCCTACAGGAGAAGCAATATGACTTCCTGAGGGATTTCATTCTGTTATTCTGTGAAGATGGTGCCTGTGATGTCTAATCATCAGCAGGAGTGGAAGGACAGAGCATGGTCAGAGCAGATTAAATCTTCATGGTTTCCAGTTGCTATGATAGCTTTTTTAGCTTCTAATATCTTGATCGAAATGCGATTTTCTTTCTTCTTTTTTTTCTATATAACACTCATACACTGGGCGTATTTTGATCCAAGAAGGACAAAAATTACATGCAAGACACCAGCTCCCTCTGACAAGCCATAAGCAGCAGAGGACAAGGACTCACAGGTGTCTCTTAAGTCCACGTTCCATTGGCTGATGCCTGAAATACTTACCCTTTTACCATTAATATTTCCTATTTTCTGTCTGGACAGGTCACCTACTGCAGAGAAATTTGGCTTCAGCAGCCAAAGGGGCCAGGCCTGTGCTCAGGGCAGGACCAAAGCTGGAGGTTTTGGTTGTGCAATGGAATGCACAGCCTGTTGCTTTCAGTCCCTCTTTGGGAAGGGTGTCCAGTTTGCCAGCCTCTCCTACTTCCACGGACGGCCCTGGGACTTTCCTCAGCTGAGCCCGTGGATGCTGCTGGCTTTAAACTGCCTGTCACAGCAGAGCTCTTTCTCACAACGCTTCCCATTGCAAGAACTGAATCATTCTGAATTTCATGTGCAGGTGGTTTTCCTTCTGGGGGCTCACTCAGGACAGAGAAGGAAAATTGGCTAATCAGTTTTACTTCAGTTTACAGCCATCCTCTCAAGTGGTATTTGACCTTTCTAAGGTGTGAATTATAGATGTTTATTTGTTTAGAGAAGGCCTTGACTGAAATATAATTAAAATTGCATAAACATTTGTATTGCTCTTAGAGTGTAAATTTAGACAAAGTTTTTCATGAGAGGTTGTCTTCTAACCAAATCACCTGTCAGTGTTTAAAGTTATGAAGGTGTGTTCATATAGGTAAATAAATGTGCTATCTACCTGCCACTTGTGTTACTCAGTAGATGATTAAAAACCACTAGAATAAAAAGGAAAATAAATTTATAGAAAATGAAGGAGAAGGTAGGCTGGCAGGTATATTAGTGGCAAGCAAAGAAAATTGGAAGACAGGCTGAGAAGTAATGACATGCTGTTTGTTTTTTTATGGACAGTCATTATTTCTGCAGGGAATATCTGCTCTGCAAGGGTTCTTTACAGCCGCTCACCAGCACAGGTGAATGACCCCAGATTACCTCATCTTCAATGCATATTATAACTCATCCACATTTCAATTGATTCTGGCTCCTTCTGTTTACAAGTTTAAATACAGTTCTGGAGTTGCTGGTTGAAGTCCCTCTCCTCTGTGGACAGAATGTGCCATAAACCCCATGGGATGCTTGTGCCTGGTGGGACCAGGACTTACGAATCTCCTTGGTGCAGCCCCATGAAGGACATTCAGTCAGATGGTGCCACAGTTTTGATCTGCTGTAGAAAGGGGATGCTGGGGGGCCTCAGCTGTACCCAGGGGTAATGAACACAGCATGCAGCTATGTGTATGAGAAAGGTAACCTTATTAAAGAAAGATCACTACTAACGCTTAGGAGTGGCACCACTGAACACCAGCCTCTTCCTTTTTGAATGGTAAGTGTTCAGTAGTGGACAGGGGCTATTCCAGGACAGCCTCAATGACAGAAAATGGTCCCAGAAAATGTTTAATTTATGTAAAAACTTATGTGCTTTACCACTGCATTGATGCTGCCTCAGTGGATTACTTGTGTGGCAATATAAAAAGTACCAGGGGCTGTTTCCTTGGGCCAAAGCCTTGGGAGATGATGGTCCCTTATCCATGACCAGCAGCACTGCTTCTCCCAGTAGCAAACCAGTGGGGAAGACTCATGGTTGGAGCAGGCCAAAATGGAAGAAAAATAGAACTTAATCTACATAGTCAGGGTTGAGGATACAAAACATGGGATTTCTTTCCATGAACTAAAACTATGTGGAATATAGACACATGTATTGGAGCTGGCCACCCTTAACCGTGCTTCCTGTTCCCAACAGGAGAAATATTCAGTTTTAGGGACACATTCACATATACGACAGTTTTTATCTAAGATAAGATAAATCCTTCTGTTACTAAGTTACTGTTTTAACCACTGTGGACAGAGAAGTGTAGCCAACAACCTTGTGCATATTTACCTGCATTGTAAATGTCTGAGTGCTGATGAATCCAGATCTGAAGTATCTGTTGACTGTGATTTGTGATACCTATCTCGGGAGATCCTGAAAAGCTTCCCAGATCTGACTTCCTTCCCTGTATACCTCAATATCTGGGAAAATTAATCCTATTATCTTCAGATATTTTCTTGTGGAGGGGAAAAGTTCTTGGCATGCTGAGCATGTTAAAAGTTTTATCCAGGTTTATGTAAGATATTCCTTTTGTTTGCTGTGTGAATTGTTTTTTATATGAAGGCACTCAAACCCATGTAATATCAGTATACCTAGCTGTGAAAATATCAGAGACACTGTCTTTGATATTTTCAAGGGGGTTGAAACAATCACTGGTAATCACTCAAAGATATGAAGATTACTTACCCAAGTGAAAGATACAGTGCTTGACTTTCCTTTTAGTTACACTGGTGCAAATTGAGAGTTGCTGGTGTCAATTACATTTTGTCTGGCTTAATGGAGATAACAATCAGGCCCCTTGGCTTCTAATCAAGTTTGATATTACCCTGGTGAGTTTTATAATCCCTTAAATGGCACCATGTGGTAAGAAATCAATTGTGTTATGAAAATTACTCAGCTCTTCAGTTGTGCTAGTGTAGTCTGGTCTAATTGCCTAATTTTACCTTCTCAATAAAGAAAATATTCAGAATTCTCTATTGTACCACATCTCCAGTAGACACTCGTATTTGTAATTCTCAGTATAAAAAAGAATGACAAGTATGTTTGGTCAAAGAAGTTTTGAATATGCAACTCAGAATAACTAGGCGCTAGTAAGCACACTGCCTTAGTATGCACCTTGTAGTTTTCTGCTATACTTTGTGCAAAAATGCTTGGGTAAGTTGTTTTTTTTTTTTCTGAAGGCAACCTCTTGCCAGTGCAGATGGTGCAGGTTATTTCTGCTGCTGCATGTCTGGGATTCTGCATGTGAAATTGATGTGTTACTGCGCGATAGTTCTTCAAGTGCTGCTGTGCACAGAAAGGGTGTGTATGTTCTTCTCAGAGCCAAACACATCTGGAACACAGTTTTGAGTACTATAAACTCTGTAGTGGAATAAAATGATGCAAATAAGCACACTCACATACTCACAAACAGCTGTTTGCTGTTAGAGTTACCAGGTGCAAATTTCTATAATTTGGGAATATCTTGTATCTTGCATTTTCTTTGACTCTGGCTCTAAATCCAAACCAGTAGACAGAGTTCACTCAGGTGTATGCTTGGTCATCCTGTGACCAAGGTGAACAGATATTTTTGTCTATTTTTTTAAGAAAAAACATTTTGAATCACTGAACATTTGCTTTGTGCTTGGAGTAGTCTCCACTGTGCAGAAACGCCTTGGAGCATTGTAAGAGGAATTGCTTGTGTAAGCCATGAAAGGTAGCTGTGGCATTTAGAGACACCATGAAGTGGAAAAATTGCAGCAGCTTGGTTTCTGAAAAGCCATGTTGCCTTGCAAATGACCTGTCCTACTTTTCACTGTGCTGGTGTGTCACAACAGACCACCACGCTACAACACTAAACTGCAGTAATGTGTGCCAGTGTACAGGAGATAGGATATGCTTGCAGGACATGTGAGGTAGTTGAGAACAAGGTGAGCAACAGACATAAGCAAAAGCCAGAATTCTTTTGTGATCATGTGTGTAATGATGAAAAAGACACGATTTATTGCACTGGGGAAACCCTTGTGCACAGGTCTGGGTGTATGTATTTTCCGAAGCAATCAGAATTATTGGCATCACGGACTATTTGCCCTTCTGGGTAAGTTCGTGTTTCATGAAACCTGTCAAAGTGTGACATCAAAACAGTGACATTTCAGGGACTTGGAAAAATATTTTAGGATTTCTTATATCCTCTAAGGAACAATCTCTTGACAGAACTAGACCTGATAGTGGAGTATTAGAATGAGTAGCAACTGATAATATTAATGCCCAATATACTTCTTACACATTGATCTGTTTATTAGCTGCTTGTGTTATATTTTTTTTGTTTCTTTTCTTTTTTTTTCCCAATGAGGAAAAATATGGCACTAACAATACTTCAGAACCATAAATTTCTTATAATTGCTTTATTATGGTAGAAATTAAAAGAGCAGAACAAAGGGAAGGTGTTTCATATAAAGTGACAGTTGATTTTCCTCTGCTTGCCTGTAAAATACCTCTTTATCCCAGCCTTCTCTGAATATCATGCTTTATTTTCCAGAGAAGATATTCTATGCTTGGGGCACATTTCATTAAATCTTTGCAAACCACTAATGCCCAGAATATATTCTGCTTAGCATAATCACATTAATTCCAGTTTTCACAGACATATGTGTTCCACCCTCCACATCTCTTAATCGCTAATCTCACCTCCATGAAGAGCTTTTTTGGGAGAAACATGCCATAAAAGATGAAATTAAATTGTTCTGGAACCAGTTTCTGAATGTCACATGGAAGTTTTTACTCTTGGCAGCACTGACATCAATGTGCCTTTACTTCAGAAAAGAAGTCTAGACATGAAGCAAAAACCTGTGCTTTTTTGAAGCATGAAACATTGGCAGCACAGGGCTTTTTCTCACTACTGTTCCATCCTAATCACTACTGGGTAAGTGGAACATGGTGATTGATCAGGCTGGAGTATGTTCCACTGGTAGCTCATCAGCTCAGTCCTGGACGTGGATTATCCCTATTGTTGAGCAGGCATGGTGCCTTAACTGAGACTGGAAAGAGTCACATATTTTTAAAACGCTGTTATCTGTTTATATTCATGCTTGCCAATCCTAAGACTTCCCTTTACTATTGTTTTTTGAGAGGGAAGCAAAACTGTAGGAGTATGAGTGAGGAAGGAAAAGGGAGAAGCAAACAAGTGAAACACCGACATAACCAAGCTGGGACTGTTAAAAGTGGGAGATTGACACTATTACCATGTCTTCTTCCAGCTCCAAGCTCTGGGAGCTTTTGCTAGAAACTAGAGATTCAGAAAGGTTCTTCAGATTCTTGCTTTAAGATAGATGTTTATTCAGTCTTATCAGAGAAATAGAGCCACGAACGTGACCCTGACAAAGCGAGAGCCAGAAAGAACATTTTATCAGTGTTACACAGCACTTTTAAAGGTAAATCACCCAATAAAAACTTAAAACAAAAGATATTTTTACTTTTGTACCAATGCATAAGAAATCTGTCCGCCACAGTGACAGGAACTGCGACGCTTCTTATCCAATCATCTTAAACTACTTTTTACTGCAAAATATGGTGTCCGGAGAAGAAGGGAGGAGGTCTAGAAAGCAACAACTGTCCTCCATTTTGAAGTTTTTGCTACTATCTATTTGCTATATAAACAAGCCCAAAAACTCTAGACCTTTTACCCTGTGACAATCTTACATAATAGTCTATCATGTAGTTCACACAAGAATTGATTCTAATTCTTCCCACAACGTTGGTAACTTTCGCCATGGATGGAGATCCAAAGCAATGCTGTCCAGGGGGGTGGTAGAATCCTTCAAAACAGGCAGAGAGACTTTCTCAGTAGTGGACAGGGTTCTCTGCACTCTAGGTTCCAACAGGAGATAAGCATTTGTAATAGTAAGGAGGCACTGTGGAAGTCTAGTCTGGAAAAGGCCTTCAGTACTGAGTATTTCAGTGTGAGCTATCTCCTCTGGTTTTTTTAGGGTATTGGCCCCAGGTAAAGGATTAATGAAATATTAACTTGACAATAACTACTTCTCCTGGATGCAATTGTTCATTATCTGAAAAAATAGTCCAAAGAACTTAATAAAAAAGAAAATATCATTATTAAAATTGTCTTCCTGAAATGATTACACGGGGAAAAATTATCTAAGGATCACTTCATCTTGATTGTGTTCCATGCTGTGTATCAAATTACATCAGATTTATGCCACAAGCAGACATCGTTCAGGAGCATCTGACTGGCAAAAGCTTATTCTAGCCAAGAGGCGATGCAATTGTGTAAATCATACCATTTCATGGGTATAATTCTTCAATCAATCAGCAGAAGGGGAGTAAAATTTTCGATGTGTTGGTCATAGACATCTATCTAACCTGGGATATTTTCCGTTTTGTGACGGTGACATTTGAAGCTGTACGGGGCAATTTATTTATCTGTGCAGAGTCAGATACTGCCAACAGTGCATTCAACAAGACATTACTCCATAAATAAATGTAATGGGACTGCCTGAAGAATGAGGCTCTGCTTAGACAGGAAAAAAGTTGCAGTCTGGCCCTGATAGAGTTGAACCTCTGTTGCAAGAAATGGATGTGAGGTACAAGAAAAGATGGCCTTTCCCTTTCTGGTCTCTGAAAATTTTTAACAGCTTATAGTTCATGGCTGATGTTTCCAGGAACATTAGGTGCCTGTTGTCATTCCCTGCTCATATAAACTATGGCAGCAAATTGCATATGGAACTGCAGTGAATTGTTAAAAGTCTTCCATATCATGTACAAGTTTAATTACTGTAATTTTCTTCATAAATTTTTTCATTTTCTACTTTAACAATAATGACATAAATAATAATAAGCAACAATAATAATACAATTGCAAAGAAGGATTATAATATGAAATGGGAATTAAAAAAAAAAGAAAGCCAAGTTTCTGTGTCAGCAACACAGCAATAAAAAGACATTAAGAAAAAATCTTGGTCTGAGAAGGAGAAGCAATTTCCCAGGTAGTAAAGCTTTGATCTAAATTGTGTTGAAGACAGGGATTTCCCCAGAGATTATGATAAAGCTTTTACAGGTCCCCAAACCAGTACTCATAGTCTTCAAGGCCGTGAGTCCTATTTGTCTGGTGTTGATATCTTCTCTTTCCAACTTCTGTTTCCAAAGATTAGTGACCTCACAAGAGAGTCTTAGGGATTCATCCAGGTTAATAGAGCTAATATTTGATGGTTTTTCTGAAGACCTTGTACTGGCACCACCAGCACACCTGAGAGTGAGCCACATGGCTGACATCTGCCACACATCATACACTCACTTTTCTTATTTGCCTGGTACATTCTTCTTTCTTTCTGAAATTGTCTTTTGCTCCATGATCTCTGTTGTTTCTCTTCCTGCAGCAACCCTGATTTACAAGAAGCCTCTAATCCAGTCTTTGTTGAACTTGACCAAGGCCCGTAATGTAGAAAGCAGAACATTGTTAGCTCTTAATCACTTGGAGCTCTGTGGTGGTTTAACCCCAGGCAGTCACTCAGTCTCCCACCAGTGGGATCAGGGAGAGAATTAGAAGAGTAAAAGCTGGGAACAAGGAATTAATTCACTGCTCTCCATGGGCAGGCAGGTGTTCAGCCATCTCCAGGAGATGTGTAATGGCTTTCAGTTTAAAACTATTCCCTCTTGTCTTATCAACATATGCCCTTGTAAACAGTCCCTCTTTAGCTTTCTTGTAGGCCCCCTTTAGGTACCGAAAGGATGCTGTAAGGTCTCCCCAGATCCTTCTATTCCCCAGATTGAACAACCCCAGCTCTCTCAGCCTGTGTTCCTAGGAGAGGTAATCCAGTCTTCTGGTGATCTGAGTTGAGAAACTAATGGAAAAATCTGTGCCAAGACCCTCTAAGAGATTTTACCCCCAGGTACGTTGGACTGAGTGTGTTTGCACAGGGCCAGCTCAGCATAGGTACCCCATGATTTCCCAAACCTCCTGAGCACTGGGCAGAGATGAGAGAGTTTAGCTGTGTATTAACTGCTTCCAAGTAGCGTTTCTCATTTGTTTCAAGTGGGGCTAAAAGTAGATTTTATGGTTTCATGCCAAAATTTGGAATTCTTATGCTTTGGGGAGTGTCCAGGTGGTATTTCAGATTTTGAAACAGAGTTTTAAAATTCCTTGTTTGTTGCATAGAAAGGATTAGGATTTGATAAAATACTGTGTAACTATGCCTCATTTCAAATACAAGGAGCAGAAAATATGAGGAGATGAACAGGAATTTTGTCATCATTTACCAGCACAGATCTGAGAAGTTAATTTTTTCATAACTGCTTTATCCAACTTTACTCTGAACTGGTGCTCCTTGATAGCATCACTTGCTGCTATATAAGATTCTCAGATGTGCTGTGAGTTGGAGTCAGAGGGAAATTAATACACTCTTTTTAATGCAAAGCTTTTTCTCAAGATCCTTATAGGATCAGTGTGGGACCACCCTGACATAAGGAGTTCTCCAAAACATGCTAGCCTCTTCCTTGTCTAGATGATATTTTTCTGAAAGGGGCAGATGATGCATCTCCCTGTCTCTGCAGATGTTCTCAGGTGGCAGCATGCAACGTTAATCACCCTGGTGCATCCGCTGAGCTGTCAGGAAGGTTTCACACATCCTAGAGCGCTGTCAAATCCTTTTCCCAAAGAATGCAATCCTCCTCATGTTCCTGGGACAGCAGACATTCTGGGGGGTGGAGGATATGAGCTGCAAACAGAGAGATTCACCAAAGGAAGTTACTGGCCCGCTTAGTCCTTCAGTATCAGGAACACCCCCATCTTCCTCATGGATGTCATCATCTTCATCAAAAGAGAAGACTCTCGTAGAGAGATCAGTAAAAAGGGGTGACAAGCTTCTGCATTTTCTTCCTCGAGGAGCCTAGAAGCAGAGGATGGCAGGGCCAGTTGTAGGCTATCATCTCTAGTTAGAGAGATGCACCTAATGCACCTCAAAACCAGAGAGGCTGGTATAATAAGAAATGCTCCTTTTGTTGCTTTGTTCTTCTGTGTCTGGGATGCCAGTGTTGATCAAAGCCATTTTTGTATCACCTCTTGGCAGATTTTCCCAGTGCACTGCGTTTGGTAATTTACAGCAGAACACTTCCAGCAATAACCATAACTGACATCTGAAAGTGGTTTGTACTCATTTAAAAGATTGGGCAATATAAATTTAGGCAATGTTTGCAGGAGAGGTAACATTGCATATTATAACAGCTGATGTAGCTGAAAAGGCACGGGCACGTTTCCAAACACCCATGGCCTTCTCGGGATTGCTGCAGAGACAGACACCATAGAGAAACAAAAATCCAGTGCCTCCCTTTCAATTGTGGCATTTCTAATATGCCTCCCAGCGCTGCAAATCAGTACAAGTTTAGAATAAACTGATTTATAGCTGTAGCACATGTTGTGAGACTGGAAACTCAATAACATTTTATTACCTACTAAAGAAGTTGTTTATTTAAATGATTACTTCTTGTGACATATACCAGAAGATAAACAGTGTACAAATGAGTAAAATGTGTGACTGAATGCTTTGTGACTACACTCTTCTGTTCATTTTATGCCATTCATTGCTGAGTTTATTCCACAATAAATACAGATACTACTATTACATGTTCCAGGAAAAAAAAAATCTTCAGCTAAAGGAGTCAGTGTACCCTACAAGAAACACATGTTTTATCAGATTTTTATTCTGATAGTCAGCTGCAATTGAAACTGGTAAGTTCCTGTTTTCAGAGTGAAAATAAATGATAATTCATGTGATAATTCTCCCAGCCAAAAAAAACCAAACCAAAACAAAACAAAAAAAACCCACCCACCAAACAAACTAGGAAACTTCATTTTAAGGATGCATAATTAGACATGATGGGAAGATGTGTTACTCCCTCCAAATGCATCACATTTCCTTTCCTATTAGCATGATATTTATGGATATAAAGGGGAAAAATCAGTTTCTCACCTGACAAAAGGTGTTTATCTGCTGCTCATAATCTTGAGCTAACTTTTCCCCCCACTCCCCATTCTTGAAAGTATTATTTGATGTAAATTCCTGTCTGCAGCTCTTGTGCTGTAAAAGGTGGTCTCCTTTTCCCTCAAAAGAATGGTAGCTCATTTTGAAAACTGAGGTACGGCACTGGTCCGTCTTGGTCCTCTGCCTGAAGGAGCAGTGAAGGACTGAAAGGGTCCTGTGGTCCTGACCTCATGATACTGGGCATAGGGTTTCTGCCTACCCAGTGTCATGGGAAATGTTAAGAGCTTGTGTAGCCAAGACTGTGTGTTGCCTGATGGCCTAGGAAGGCCTTCTTTAATCAGGGAAATGGTGTCTGGTGGAGCTGAAGCTTTCTCTTCCCATCTCTCTTCGCCTCTCTCCCTGACATACTTTTCTGCTGACTTTTTGCTGCCTGCTGGAGAGGAACTGAGATTATTTTGATAGTACTGCAATAATTTATTATCCTTTCTTCCATCTCCAAAACCTCTCCATTTCAGCCAGTGCATTACCTTTACCAACTTAGTGTTCTGCTAATTGCTTGGTCAGACCTTGCAGGTCTTTTTCTGGAGTGGGGGCGAATAACAAGATCCAGCACTGGCACAAACATCAGCTCAAGGCATGACAGGCCATAGCCTCCTTTTCTCCTGGGCTCCAGCTGCAGTAAGCATGAGATCTGTTCCTAGTGAGGAGGGCTGATAAACCTCATCATATCCTGGCTGGCATTTGTCATGCTTAATTGCAGGCATATATTGAGGTTCCTGTTGGAAGTAGATGCTTGCATTTCTGTTCAGTCAGTGCACAGACACTGGTATTTCTAGAGTGGGATTCAGAAGGATTATTTTGGGCTTTTACAGTGATTATTTCTGCTTGAAGCCTGTGACATGAGTGTAAATGCTAATCTTAAATGCCTACTTGTAAAAAATTTAAGTGTAGTGTCTACAGTGTAGGCATAGAAAGTTAGGTGAGATTTATCTCTCTGCTGATGTATTTTACAATGATCTCTATTTTTTAGGTAAAGGGGGCGAATGTCAACTGCTTCAGCATCCACTGTCTCTAGTAATGGAACTAAACTGGGATGGAAAACACTTTGCTGGGGAGTGCTCTCTGCTCCAGACCCTCACACCCATTGGTTTACACCCATACACCACAGCCTGAGCTGGAGCAGCAGATCCTACACAAGTTCAGGGTTGACTGGGAGTTTATCATTCTCACAGCCGTGGTCATCCAGCTCACGGCACTGGGACCCTCTTAGCTTGTCATGTGATGAAGTGATGAAGACAGAGGCAAAGAAAACATCAAGCATCTCTGCCTTATCTGTGTCCCTGTGTGAGGTGACCATAATGTTGTTTGACAATTTAGCCTTGGTCAAATATAATCTAAATATTTGCTGAGAACTATGCTGGTTGTATGGGAGGAGAACAATAGCAAAGTCCAAAAATTGGGCTTTCTAGAGAAATCAAATTTTAACAGGCTAATTTTACAATTAGCCTGTTAAAATTTCTGCATGTTGTAGAAAATGTTGCAAGCCAGGCTAATGTATTAACAAATATTTGTCTTGGACAGAATGGCTATAAAATACAGCAGAGCTGTCATGACTTTTTTTAACAATCCTAAAAAGTAATCACTGTTTTCTAACACACTTCTTAATATTTTAGTGTTTCTCACATCTCTCTACCTTCAGAAAACAACTTCTTCCATTGAAGTGCTGACATTTTCCTTAAATAAGAAACACCAAACATTAAACTTCATTTTCACAAAATAAATTATTCAGTAAGTCTTCTTTGATTATCTCCTCTTTGACTGCTTTTTTGCCTGAATTGTTCATTGCTCTTGCAGAGAAAACGAATCCCTGGGTTCCCCTGATGGTTATTGTAGATGTCAGTTGTAGTATTCAGACTCTTCAAAGGATCACTCCCATGGCCTAATCTCCAGTGCTCCCCAAAACTCACCAGTGATTACTTTGGTGTGTTTTAGTAGTCACTCTGAGATGGAGGGCAGTGCTCATTGCTAGATTTTGTTATCCACAGAAAAAGCTTTGTACCATTGAGAAATGCAAGCTGCATACTGATTAACGTGCCAAAGACAGCTAAGGTCATGGCTACATATAAAGTGGGAAACTTGCCATGTATTGATGGGATAACCAAACAGGAAGGAGGAGTGAGTGAACCATAGATAACAGACGTTAGCCACGTCGCTTAACGGACTATTGGAAGGTGCCTGGGTGCTGTTAAGAGTAACCTGATATAAGCAGCTGCACAGAAGAGTAAAGTAGCTTTAATCCTGCACCATGTGCCCTTCTGATTACTTCCCTGTTTTCACAGATAAGTAGCACGGTGGTATTTGGTCTTGAGAGCTTCTGGTCTCTGATGGGCAAACAGACAGGAGGCAGTTGTGTGGAAAAGCCCATCTGCTTTGTTCACTGCTCCTGGAGGAGTGCTGCAGTTCAGGCTCACCCTAAGTGACTGAAGTACTGTGTTGGGCTGCATGGGATTTGGATAGAACATCCTGGCAAATCAATACGTTCCGTGGTTGCACTCGGGGCTAGATAGCTGAAACCTCTGTGAAGGCTTACTCCTCCTCCCCTGGAAAGCCATCCTGCATTTGGATGTTACCAGGCAGGGTTGGATGTATCAGTCAGTCATTCAGTCGCTGACTGACTGAACTGTGTCCTTCAGGCCAAACTCTGACATATCAAAGAGCTAAGGCTAACTCTGACTGAGACTAGACTGGTGCGCAGCTGAAAACAATTTTTTTGCCTGTAACACACTCAGTGACTGTCAACACTGAACCTGCAAAGTTGAAGTTCCTTTCTCATGTCCAGACCTGAGATGACTTTGTACTGAAGACAAGCAAGTCTGAAGAGTCATCTTGGGCTTTGTAGTCACTGTCTTTGCAGTAATGTGCAGCTGTGGCATGCTGTTGACCTCTTGAAAACCAAGCAGCTGAGGCTTTCTCTTTCCCCACAGCCTTCCCAAAAGAACAGCAGATTTTTTTGTAAATATATTTGTACTAACAATAGTATCTTTTTTCCTTTTCCAGTTTTTTTTAGCAAGTTGATTCAGTCTTTAATTCCTAAACGTGACAGGTGAACTCTTTGGGCCAAGTTTTAACTTGCAGCTTGTATTTATAAGGGAGAAGTAGGACATGGAAAACCAGGCTTTGAAATGGAAATTCTGCCTCAGCTACAGCCACAGCAGTGCTTCTCAGAGCCCTGTTTTGTTTTCTTTTTCCCATAGTCAGCCAAATCAGGCTCACCGCTCCTTGTTCAAAGGAGAAGTGTTAACTTTCCAGAATTCCCTGTGCTGCTGTGTATGAGTCTTACAGACGTTGTCAAATGTCGTATCCAGTAATCCATGTCTTTGAGCAGGTCTTGAGTTTCTAAGAAAAGGCCATTCTTCTCTGACTTCCAGAGTATTGGAGCTAGCTCTAGGATAGAGAGACCCCAAACAAAATAGAAGGTATGTTTTTATATTCCAGTGCTTGCCTGTGATTCTAGGCCAGTGTATGCACTTCTGCTGGATAGCCCTACCCCAGCTGTATGCTTCTGTGTTACCAGGCTGCCATCAAATCAGTAGCTGATATACAGCCTGTGTAGAGCAAACCACTATTGGATATTTGTGGGAATGGTTGTCACTGGGAAGTTCCTTAAATGTTTGCTTGATACAAAGTGAAGTAAGATAAAGTGAAGGTTCGTTGATTGTCAGGCTGGAGCTTCTACACGATTGGATGGCCAATGTAATTGTGAACTACTATTAGCATATTTCTTTTTTTATGCTGTCTCTTCTGGAATTAATTCTGTTTCTAAATATACGAACTCTGATCTAATTCCATTTGGAGAGGTCCTATGTTTTGGCAGATGGCAGAACTTTCTGCAGAGTGGCTTGCAAATGTTGGAGTGTGAAGCACACTTGGCGGTGATGCTCGGAAAATGATCTGGTGGGATTTGTGAAGCATGTTGTGCTGCTATGCAGTACCTGGGAGAACAAAACCCTGAGCACAGTGTAGTGTGCCCAGACCTTGCAGAGGGTAGCATAAAGCATCACTCCTTGGCATTTTCTCCAGTGCTGAAACAGCAGGATTTTAGCTGACGATCTTGCCTGGCCATCTGGTGAAAGAGTGTGAAAGAACTTTACAGTAACTAATTATTTCCCAGATTAATACTGCTGACAAGTACTCCACGAGGCAGTGTGTATGTTTGCAGGGTGTTATGCTGCTAGAAATGCCATTAATTACTTTGCCTGTGATTCGCCGAACACTGCGATTGTTTGCTGGCATTCTGCCCCAATATCACCATCTGTGTGTACTGCAGTATTTATTTCAGAACTTTCTGGAGATTTTTCCATTTTCAGATTTAAGAGCCTGGATTAAGTGAGTGTTAATAGAAGGCATTAAAACAATCTAAATTTTTTTAACACGGTTTTCCTCTCAAAGCTTGTCAAAGTCTGCTTACTAACAATATGCTCTGTGGGTTGTACTCTGGGTGTAACTGCTCTCTGGCGCTGCAGTTTAAATGGAGTGTAAGACTCTCATGCATTGATTAACTTCTCCCTGTCTTCTTCTTAAGAGAAGTCACTGTGACATAGTTACTTCTTTATACCTTGTAACTAAGATATAATATTTATTATGTTGTAATGAGCACATGAAAAATACAGCATTGGTTATCCATGTTCAAAATATTTATGCTGCACGTGGAGACACACCAATAATCTGATCAAAGATATCAACATAATCAATGTAACCATCAGAAATGTTAAAATAGTAATAGAAATATTCCTGGTTTCAAAATATTAGAAATACTAAAGTTTAAACTGTTTTCTCTTTCATGGCTTCTCTAGATTCTGATTGATGATGATTTTCTTCCCAACACAGAATTCTGATGCAATTCCACATCTAATCAAAGAACTGTTCTTTTTAAATCGATTTATCTACAGAGCTCTTATTAAGAATAATTTCAGATTAAAATGCCCATAGGTTCTCTTTGACCTTTTGTGTTACTTACTGAGTCTTCAAGGTCTTTTAACACTTAAGGTGTACAAAACCAGTCTGATATGACAAACTCCTCTAGGTTTTTCTGTTGTTAAGACAGATGTCCTGTCTTATTTACTGAAAAATGGAACAATCACCCAGCGGAGCAACACATATGGTCTAAATTCACTGACCTATATTCATTGATAAAAAGAAAATCTCTGGTGGAACCTCAGAGAGGGAAGAAGCATCGTGTTATCCCTTCACAGAGAAAAAAAAAGGAATCAAAGAATTTAAAGAACACTGGGGAGTTTATAGAAGATAAAAATGGTTTTGGGGGGGAGGACTGCATAGAAAAATAAGTCTTTTTAGACTATGAGAGTGGAAACAGAGGAAAATAGTAGAATTTGTGAAAGTTGGGGTGGAATAAAATGGAAAAGATAAGATTTATGGGGTTGAAAGAAGCACCTCATAAATGAAGCAGGGTTGCTGTCCTGAGGGAGAAGGGTGTTTTTGCTTGGGAGAAACCTCTGGATTTTGCACACTGTGCTCAGAAATATCACCCAACCCAAACCCCAAAGCTAGTACATAACTTTTCAGGAAAAAAAACAAACATCACTCATAATTGAGAAAGGAACGGATAAGATGAGACTACACAACTCAGTATCTGAGATTATTAAATTGCTTCAGGGGTACAGCCACTGTTTATCATCACAATGACTGCTGCAGTCAACCTAGAAACCTCTTATGAATGGCCAGATAAAACCTTTATTCTTTCTCTTTTGTTACCTTTGCATTTGGCAAAGGTTTTCGTTGTTTGCATGAGCCTCTTAGAGCTCTAGCACAGCACAACTCAGAAGTTTGCTCTTAATGCAGTGTTTGCCTAACCCTGACTCTGACTGAAGAGGTGCTGTCTACCCCAGTGAGGGGACCTGTGCCGTAGAGCCAGAATGATGCTGACAAGATTAGTGATGACCCAGAGAACTAGATCTGTTCCTTGTGCAGCAACTCTCTGTTCCCAGTGCATGGCTTCCCAGAGAATCTGTTCTTCTGTGTGGTTTTAAGTCCAGAGTAGGTAACTTACGAGCTGAGTCAGCTCTGCAACAGAAGACAAACCCTTGAACTGCAAGAAGACAAGTACTTTTGCAAAACAGTCTATTTGACTGTCTAATTTACATTCAGCTACCAGAAGCCTGGGTGGTGGTTTTCCTTGAAGGAGTCAAACCTGTTTTTCAAAGGCTTTTCCAGAGCCCTACCCATAGGATCCAACGTTCTAACTGTAGGAAATACTGTTGCAAGACAGGGAGCCAGGATTTGCCTGAGTGTAAACAAAAGAATCAGAGTGATTCAGGCCACAAGTTTAACTTGAATTTCCATTGAGAAGAACCCTCCTCTCAGCAGGTTGCAGAGTGTGCCTGTATGACTTTCTTAAACTCAATGCTTACTTCCTGAGCAGCAAAAGTTTGTTGAAGAGAAACTCTGCGCTACAGAGATGAAGTGATTTGCCCTTCATTAACATTGGCTGGAGTCCAGAGACCAGAGTACAGACCTCCAAGCTTGAGACTCTGGCCAGGTGCAGAGATTGCACTGTAGGTGTCTAGGTCTGAACCACCCCTCAGGTAGCATTTAGCTCAGCATTGAAAATCAACTCATCTCAATCTGAGCTAGGTACATGGAATGAGTTGCATGAATCATGCCCTGAAAATACTTAATTTTTTCTATTGTTTGTAAAAGGAACTTGAGGTGACTAGTTCAGCTGTAGATGCTTGCAGAAAGGTGAGATGAGTCCAGCCTCTCATCATAGCCTTTAATCTACAACTTCTGGCCTTTAATAACAACAGACTGCAGCGAATTGCAGCTCCTGGTGGATTTGTGCACTGGTATCGGGAATAGACTGGACTGGTTGGGAGATTGCCAACTAAGATTTTCATCTTAAACACAACTAAGGCAATCTGCTGCTATGTGTTGTAAGCGATGAATCACAAGTAAATCAAATCCTAAATCTTGATTCTAGTCACTTTTAGCAATGTAAAAACAAACGATAGGTTGTTACAGGTTATTGCAGATATGACATGAGCTAGTAATAAACAGCTTTAGTACCAACGGTGTTTTAAATTTGAGGTCCCCATCCACACAGTTTCCAACAGTATTTTTCATCATCTAGTTTTTTCTTGCTCAGTGCTCTGGAGACCCCTCTTCTCACACAAACAACTGCCTGGTGCCCCTTCTCTGGATTATAGGACTTGGGCTCTTTTTCACATATGTTCCTTGCTCCAGGTTCTCAAAGCTTTTTTCTTTTCAGTACAGGACCAGCCTGTTGTCACAGCAGCTTGGGTTGGCTTAAGCAACATGTGAGGGTAGAAAAATTGAAATGGTCCTGAGATGTGTAGTGTGAAATGTCTTCCCACTGAATAGCTGAATGACAGAGCATTAGACAGGATAAACCTGAGCATCACAGATGATTTAAAGCTGTTGCTCCCTCACAGCATGGTGGTGCCCTGTGTGCCTGAGCTATGTCTGCGCAAAGGGAGTAGGCTGGATATGAGGTTTGAGTGCTCTTTTACTTAGTCTTAACTTTCCAGCTGCTATTTATATTGCATTACCTCACAGAGCATCCAGATGAGAACAGCACCTTGCTGTGTGAAGTACAAGGAGTGCACAAATGGTTTTGTACAATCTTTGACCAAATACCACAGTCTTCTGGCGAGTCTTGAACAGCCTATGACTAAAAAAAGCAAGTGAGTTAAACACACAGGGCAAGTGAAGGGTAAAATAGGAGAGAAAAGTCTGTGAGGTGCTCATCGTGAATCAAAAAGAGGTGGAGTATACATCGCTACTTTTTTTGTAATTTGATCTTATGCTTCATTCAGTTTTTTCTTGTATATCCTTAGTGGCCCATGCTAATCAAGCAGGTGAAAGACATCTACAGCATGTGAATCCACCCCCAACAATGAATTCAAAGGTGCTAAAGCAATAAAGGATCTGGTCTTATAAATTACTTGGCACACCTTCAATTTACTGCTTTTAACAAAGACTGAAATGGAGCCAGGAATGAGCAAGGCATGTATCACTCAAGATTAAGCAAATCGCTCCCTGTTTCCCCCAACCTTAACACTGTGCTGCAACATTTCAAATAATACCTCCTCACTAATCTATACTTCTAAGTGAAATGTCTGCAATATATTTTATTACATTCTTCTGTCTCAGATTGGTGATGTCATAGTTGATCTCTGAGATCTCTCTAAATTAATGAGATCAGACTTCTTTCCAAATTTTCTCTGCTTAAGTATGTTACTTTGATCTTTTTGTGTGCTAAACAGGACCAAAAAGAAAACGGAATGACTTCTTGCAGCAAATAATTGTTTCTGATAATGGAGAAGGATCATTACAATGTGTTTGCTTAGCTGCAGATTGACTCTGTGTGGACAGGGAATCCAAATCTGAGCCTTGCTAAAATGTTCAAGGCATCTGCATACCAGCTGTGCAAGAGTCCCAAATGGATGCAGCTATGCCAAGAGCCCTGCTCCCATCAGAGCTGTGTGTGCAGGTTTGTAATTTTTGATAGGTAAGGACTCCCAACAGCAAATTGTCAAACTGTCTCTTCTTTTCTTAGTAGAGCTTCACGATGACACCTACCTGGAGGGCACTTTCTAGTCCATGAGTCCTGCACCACCTGCCACAAGCTTTACATCATGTAATCCCTTCTGAATTTTCCCATCTTCTGTTTTTGAAATACCTGGATAGCAAAAACTCTCTGCTGTAAAGGCTGGGAGTTGTCTTCTATTTTCTACGTAAATGTATTGACTGCTATGTTGTACTCACTTGTTTTTGTGACCCAAATTTAAATACCTTCTCTCATGTATCATTCTCATACTGTTTTTTTCTTAGATTAATCTCCTTATGCTCCCCTAGAGAGGTAGATCAGTCTGTCTCTGCTTTTGTTTGACTAGACTAAACAAGACACGTCTTCTTTACTCCTCTCCCAAAACAGGGTTTTGTCTCCCTCAGTTACCTTAAATGTCACTATCTGCATATTGCATTGAATGTGGCTTGCCAGTTGGGTCACTTGATATCTCACCAATGCTTTATATAGAGACACTTAAACTTGAGAGTCTGTGTTGGAAAGGCTTCCGTAATAGTGCATTTGCCTTTCTTTTGGCTGCATCACATCAGAAACTTGCAATTACTTTATTATCAGTTGATTCCAGCAATTCTAGCTGTTGAGTGCTCGGGTTTTAGCTGTTACTTGTGTTATGAATCCACGAGGGCAAGACAGAAGTGTTATGAGCTTACTGACTGCCACAGAAAGCAAGTGCTGGAACAAGGGCAGATCTTGACACAGCCTGATGCCACCAGTGCCAGATGTGACATCAGACTTGCAAAACTTTCTGGTTTTAAGCAAGATAACATTGATACCATGGAATTCATGGAAATACATTATTTTCATTATTGTCCTTGTCTCCAAGATAACATCCCTGATTTGTGCAGCAGCACAGAATAAGGTGAAGTCACATTCAAAACAGTTACTTTGCTTATCAGAAGGAAGCAGTTTTATTTCTGTAGGGCACAGCCATGGCTAATCACTTTGCTTGGATTTGTGTTTCTCAAAAAACATCCCACAGTCTATGATAAGGATAATGGCTTCATGCCATAATTTCTCACCCAGCCATCCCTTTTCCAAGGACAGGGAAAGGGCTGATGGCAGGAGAGCTTTGGACCCGTTGCAGGGGAGGTGCCTATGGAAGGTGTGTGCGCTGATGGTGATTATCAAGTAATTAGAACAGGAAGGCAGAAGCCAGCCTGAATGCTCACATGCTGTATTCAGATAGCAAAGCTTCTAGCTCCTAACATAATCTGCTGCTGATCAAACAGGGATTGGGCTAAACCAGGACTTGGCTGACTGTAATATTCCTGCTGCCAAGGAGGTCAGGGCTAGGCCAGGCTGGCTGGGAGCTGATGGAGAAAATGACAGAGGTTGGTTGATTGTGTGTCAGGGCAGACAGATGCTCCCCAACCCACTGGGGAACTCTCTGAGCTGAGCAGCTCTCTCCTTAGGTTTCCAGGTAGGTGCAAGGGTCACAATCTGGATCTCATTGCAAATAAAATTAATTAAAGCAAAAGAAGTCTGTGAGAGAGCAAAGAGAGGGAAGAAATTCTCAGTATCTAGATCAGATGAGAACGAGATATGGTTGCTCCAGAGTGTCCTTGTTAGCAAAATACTGGGAAACAAGGTCTAACAGAGTTATTTAGCCTGACTTCATTCACTAAAGTCTTGATTGCCTACCTTTTCTTTCATTTTTTTCAACTTCTCCAAAGTCCAAATGGTTTTCTGTGAGTGACAGTTATGCCTGAGAAAGGCAAGAGTTATTATTTGCAAGTGGGTGCAATTTCCTTCTTTTCTATGATTGTACTTCCCTGTCATCTTCCTGGTTATCAGCCTATTCCAGTTTCTTTTACTTTTATTTTTCCTTTCATTGCAAATAATGGATTTCTCAACACTTCTTCTCTTTTATTTTTTTAAAATAATCTCATTATCCTTTAAGGTTGATTAACTGTTTCCTGCCTTCCTGCTTTCTCTCAGCTTTCCTTCTGCTGTCTCTGCAAATATTGTTCAGCACTCTGATGTTGTCCTCGCATCCATTGTGGGACGAGGCTTATTAATACAGGCTTTGCACTTTCCTTGTAGGTCATGGTATGGCTTCATGCCAGCTGATTTGGACTCCTTTGTCCTGAAATGTCAAATAAAAAGAGCTGGCCAAAAACTATTGACTGGATTATGGGAAAAATGTAAAAAAAATTAGATTTTTTTAAAATCTATTTTTAAAATTTTTTTTCAGAATTAAATTTTTAAAAATATCATTGTCATAAATCCCTTCTTCTCATCTCTACTTTAAAAAAAAATAAGATAGAAACTTTCCTGCCAAAAATGAATAGAATTTTAATGGAGTGACAGGGTTATTTTGACTGAAAAAATTAACCTGCATTAGTAACCCCTGTTCTCTTAAAGACAGCAGATGTTTTGCTGTGAACATTCAGGCACTGATCTCTTCTCTCCAGTGACCAGTAACAGTGGCCTGAGGTAATGGCCTGCAGCTGTTTCAGGGGGGGGTTAGGTTGGATATTAGGAAAAGATTCTTCACCCAGAGGGTGGTTGGGCACTGGAACAGGCTCCCCAAGGAAATGGTCATGGAACCAACCACATAGGAGTTCAGGAATCTTTTGAAAAACACTCTCAAAAACGTGGTACAACTCATGGAGTGTCCTGTGCAGAGCCGGGAGTTGGACTTGATGATCCTTGTGAGTCCCTTCCAGTTCCAGATATTCTGTGATTTCTTGCCAGGAACTTATGCAAGGTTCAGGTGCGTCTGGAGGATAAAAGCCTGCACTGCACAGTGCTCTAGGCAGTTGGGCAGAAAAAGACATTTTGATGCAGAAGGTAATGGGGTGCTCTAGGCACTGCATCCCCTCCCCACAGGGTTTGACTCTGGCTTTGGAACCATATGAGAAATGGGGCAGAAGATACTCAGTTGCACTCTGGGGAATTCCACTGACCATTTATGGTTGTTTTAAAATCTGAAGCCACCAAATACCATGTGAATGAGGTATTTTTGTATAATTGTATTTTTACTGGGGTATTTTGTACATAGGCTCTTTTCCAGAGTGAAAAGTCAAAAAAACAGAGAAAAAGCACTTCAGAAGTAGTAGGCCATTATTATTCAGTGGTTGATTCCTGCCTTTCAGGCTTATTTCATTGGGATTTGGAGCCCAGGAGGATGGTGAGGTTCTCCACAGGATCCCATAAAGTTACAGTTTTATCAGCTACATTTTCTTGTGTTTCCCCCAGCCAAATCTATGCAGGTAAACTAAATAGGGAGCCTTCCTGAACACTCATTGATCTCCTCCTGCTTAAACTGTTGGAGTGGCAGCCAGTGTAACTTTGGTCCATGAAGGTTGGTATTCTCCCAAACATTTCCTTAGAATATCTCCAAAGTTTGAACATTCAAGGATGCAGTTGCAATTATACATCCTTTTTGGGGGGATAATAATGTTTGGAAGGATAAAGATCGGCTGATGGACCATTTCAGGTCAGCTGTCCCGGCTGCCCAGGAACATTTCTGGCCATGTGTACTTTTCATCTAGATGTTGGCTGGAAGTGCTACCATACCACTTTACTACCTTTTTCTTTTTGTTAAAGTCTTATTATCTTTTATGATTGTAAGTATGTAATTTCACAAAGGGAGCTGTGCTATGAGAACATGAATGATTGTATTTTGTGAAAACATTTAGGTGTCAAAGGGGAATTTTCATTGTTTGGAAAAATCCTTGCCAATGTAAGATATACAACAATAGAGCTAAACCGAACGAGTGGAAAACATTTGCACAAATAGCAGTAATTGTGACTGAAAGGTGTAATTGTTGTATCTTCATCCGACATGATGAATTTGAAACACCATTCATTATAAAAAAAATTAAAGGGGACATTCTGTGTAAACAAAGTAGCACATTTCACATAGTGATAATTTTCACTGATAATTTCTTTTTATATGCAAAACGTGATCTAAAGATACTCTCTTTGGTGATAAGAGCTATTCTGCAAAAGAATTCACATATGCTTCCCACAGTGTAGTCTTTCAGCTAAAGCCAGGACAGTTTATATCTAACAATTGATCTTGTCAATAAATGTAGGTATTTTAGTCCCAAAGGTCCTCTTAAGAAATTTCATTTTGTATGAATTCATCTGGAAATTATTGCAGTGCTTGATTTGGGTGCATTTTTGTCTATGGATCCTTACGGAACTGCTTGTTAAATTCTCTTCAGTACACAGGGTTTGAAAAAGGCAAATTTGATGTTCATGTGAGTCCTGTCTTACCCAGGGCTTTTAGCTGCTGTGTTTAAGTCAAGGCTGCTCACACGTGGCTCCTTCCACCATCCTCACTACAATATTTAAACTAAGAGCAAGATAAAATTAGGTAATTTCCAAGTGTTCTCTGAGCAGAGATGTTGAGCCATCCCCAAGCAGCAATATACAAATATGTGAGTGTAATAGCTTGGAATTTAAAATCTCTTGATGCAATTATGATACAGGACTTCTGCTAGTGGCCTTCATTAATCTGGTGGTATTTTTTATTCAAACATGCAATTTACCAAATGTATTCTGGATTTATTTCTATTTGATGGGGGATGAGGAGGGAGGAATGCAGGCCCACTTTAGCTTGTGGGATTTTTTGCAGTCTCTAAAGAATTGGGGATGAAACACTGGTGGACGTGTCTCTGAGTAAAAGAGATAAGAGGTACAAACAATCATTTCTTAATTACTTGGATGATGAGCCTTGGTTAAGATGCTCAGCTTCCAAATCCTGAACAGATTTTAGACTGGGAAGAATTAACAAAGACAAGAGAACTCATCATTTTCTCACTGTGTCAGGGGGCATTATTGCTGGCCTGGCCCATTGCCTGTGCAGGCAGTACATCAGCTCCCTGAGGTGCATGGATCTCAGGCCTTATACGTTCATCTTGCATGTCTATGCCTGGTTTCTCAGGGACTGAAATCCTTTGATTGATCCACATTCTTGGTGTCAACACACAATGCCTTTGAATACCTGAGATTCAGTATGATCAAATACTATGATCTCTGTGATCTAATATTCCCTTCATCCTAAAAATCAATTCACAGAATCAAAATCGATAATGCCCTAACACATGTAACCTGTCAATTCTGAAATCTGTTTCTTGTGGCTTGTCGTTGTTTTCGTGAGCCTTGTGTTTTAGCAGAAAACGTCCTTGCTAAATCATATAACTTTAAAGAACATCCTAAAAATGTAAGTATGTGCAGTAAGACCAAAGTGCAGAAAAGTTTTGATTGCATTTCAGTTGCTGCCAGTGCAGTTGTATGTCTTTGCTTTCATGTCTATAATAGGAGCACAGACTTTGTATCATGTAGCAGAAATTGGATCAGAGACATCATCTGACTCTCTACGCGCTCACACCACTAGATTTTTTTGCCTACTCCTGCAACATATGAAACTGGCTGGCATTTTTCAGTTAATAAAGAGGATAGATATTGTAGAGACTTTGTTACCTCTGGTTGATGCTTTGCACTTTCCCCAGGGATAAGATAAAAGAATTTTTTGCATGCTTGTACTTTGAACAGAACATTAGATGTCAAGACTATGGGAGAGGAAGGAGAGAAGATGAAAGTTGAAACATGATTAGGTACACGTATTACAGAGGAAGTAATTAAGGTCTTGGATAGGTTTTGCATGGATTTAAGATCTGCAGAACTAACAGCTCGTAACAGAAGTAAGCCCACAGCTTGTAACATCCTGCTTTTGAATTATGGCAATGCCCACAGTGTACAGTGAAGAGTCTATCACTGTTTTTCAAAAAACCCTTCTGTCTTAAAAAACCCTTCTGTAAATGGTTTGTATTCATTCATTAAAAAAATCTAAGTCTAGGCTGAAATTTACCATCTAGTGTGTAATTCCTGAAAATGTATTTTAGTTATTTAAACTTAACATTATAGGCAAACAAGGGAAAAAAACCTTTCATATGGCTGTTCCCTACTTCTAAAATTACCTAGTGTATAGTGATTCACACACTAAAGTTCCTTCATAAGCAGTCCCTTTTTAAAAATCAGCCTACAGTTGGTGTAAGATGCAGCTTTTGAGTGCAAAAAAATCAAAGAGGGACAAAGGTATATGAAAATGGCAGCATAGCTAATGTTTATGTGCACTCACTTCTGTCAGCAGGCTGTCCAAGATTTTTCAATAAGATGTGAGCTGCACATATGTTGCTTGCATTGAGTGAATTATGGGGAAATATCTCCACAACAGCTGTTCTATTATGTCTTATCAACTGTATATGTATTTGTGTAATAGCCCACAAATTCCACCTTCTAATAAGTTGTTGAATATGTATTTGCAGTACAGATTTAATGTCTCTGCAGATCAGATAACGCCACAGAAAGTTTGCCAAATGATACTGGCGTGTAATTTTTGGCAACAGCCTTCCTTCCTTGAAAGAATAAAAAACCCAAAGCACTGAACACAGAGAAGCTATTTATAAATAGGTCTTCCTTATGTTTTTTCAAGCCCAGCAACAGTACATTAGCTGATTGAGTCTCTTGTGAGATGGTTTAATATAATGCCACAATGGTATTTAGACACTTTGCTAAATAAAAGAAGACAAACCACAGAGTTATTAAAAAGGCACTCTTGCAGTTTCTGCATTGTATTTACTGCCATCATTGTCAGTTAACCAGTGGAAACTTTCTTGAAAGTTAATTCGCTTTCAGAAGGGTGGAATACCCAAGAGGCACCCTCCTTCTTTAGTGTTACTCCTGGCAAGGGGATATTTTCATTCCTCCATTGTGCTTTTGGATATTTATATTCCCTTATTGCCTCGTGTAAGTTACTGTAAGTAAACAATGAGACTAAATGAACAAGCTCCATATATAATCCATTCTGCAGCATGAGGGCAATAGTTTCATGATGTTTATTTTTCAGTGTTCTCTCTTAATAAGTTTTTAATGATTATAGCAATAGGCTTGGTCCTGCGCCATTCCAGGCAGTAAAAATGCCCCTAGTAAAGCTCATGGTGCAGAACTGAGTCACAGCAGGAGAAATGTTCATTTCACTTCAATTTTCCTTTTCCCATTTTCTTTCTGTTACCACTAGTAGTGTTACTTTAGGAGTGTGTTAGACAGACCATCTTAACTGCTATTTCTTTTTCAGATCCAACCCTCTAAGCAATTACATCAAAGTTATTAAAAATGGTCATCTGACATAATGCATATTAGTCCAGTAAAGACAAACCAGGTGTGACTTAAAAGCCTTTATCACTCCTTTCGTGTGTAAGCATTCCAAGAAGATCCCTAGCACTCTGTCTAGGGATCATGCCTACTATCTGTGCTTTGGCCAGAGCCATAACAACTCTCAGAGATCCCATCCTGAAAAATACTCTCCCACAAAATAGGTATATTATTAGATTTTTATCCCCAAATCATTGACTCATCCACTTGTTAACTATATAAATGTATCCTGTAATATTGAACAACACCACCTTACTTCACTTCGAGACTGACAAAATTAAGGTCTCTTTATAGATCATGGTAAGAATGTGCCAGTATCCTAAAACATTTGGTGTCAAGACATCCTGACTTCAAAAGCGGGAGCTTCTGACACTAAATCATTCTCATTCCTTCTCCATACCCTCCAAGTGAATGTACCAATGCATTACAAACTTACTGATTCATTGCCCCATCACTTTTTCTATGTCCAGAATCCTACAACTGTTTCTTGTACAAACTACCAGAGCTCTTCTCTAGCCAGACCTTTCCAGACATTAATTATTTTTATCTGGAAGATCTCATACAGGCAGCATAGGAGTGCGAACAGTCGTCTTCCCTCATGCTGTACAGAAGTGAGAGTTATTGTACTCACAGTGCAAACACTTTGGCATGTCCATAATTTTAGTGCTCTGAGTCATCCCCTTGACATCTGTGAGATGACTTAAGATAGTAAAGTTCAGCATGTATGGAAGCATTTGCTGGACAGGAGTTTATAGTTCCCATAGTCATTATTTATCCATGTTGCATATATTAGTTTCTTTTATTGCTTTTTCCCAAAGTTTCACAGATAAGTTACAGAATAAGACTGGGAGAGAGGTCACATTATCCATTCCTCTTCTTCAAGGCAATATAATCTAGAATTGCATGATTTCTAAGATTTGTCTAGAATGTTCTTAAAAACATCTAATGATAGTTCTATGTCTCCTATGAAATTTAAGTACTATGATGAACTACCTTACTGGTATGCAGAGGTTAATTATGGGATACTGCTATACTATTAAACATTTATCTTGCATTTTTCTTGATGACCTCCAATTTCTTGCTGAAACATTGACATGCTCAGAGCTGTACATGAGGTACAAATCTCTCCAGTTTCAAGGAAAAGCAATCTTTAGTTTTCCCATTAGTGTAACATTTCTACTTCCGAGGGTTGTATTGTGATCTGCCTAACACTCTAAACAGCTTTATGTATATTAAAAGTACTCAGAAAAAATTTGAAAATACAGTAGTTAGTCCTTATACATTCCTTCTGTAGTTCTTTGAGAGCACGTAGGTAAATTTATGTCTGCTGTTTTCCAGTGCTGTCTTCTTTTGTGACTGTTTCCAAACATCTACAGTATCTTTCCAATTAAGGACATAATGAGTGAATATTACTGACTACTTGGCTACTGGTGCACTGTGGATTATGAGGTTGAAGGAAGCCAATTAACAGTAGACATTTTGTTTAGAAATTTTTTTCTAGTTGCTGAAGCCACTAAGAAAGAAAAAAAATTGCAGCTTTGATTTATTGAGACTTCTTTACTTTGGGAAAATGAAAGGCACAGTCCCACAGACTTCCTGAAAGTAGATGATGTTGTATTGGCATCATAGGAAAGTTCTCTGTTTTGAAGATCAGTCCTGTAGTTTTAATGGTTTCGATATAAGCGAAGGGGATAAGGGCAGGTGGGGTGACTGCCCTGTTGCAGGTTAGACCAAAGCTTGGCTGTCCAGCTATGCGTTCTTGCACTATTAGTCATTAGTCATCTTTACATGTTTATTCAGATTAAGAAACACGTTTTGCAAGTGGTAGAGTAGTTGTAGTATAATTTTTTCTCCTTCTTACAGATTGAAATGGTCTGCTGTATTTCTTTGGTTCTTTTTGATTTTCTGCTTATTTTCCTGATAGAAAATACTTCTGTTTCAGTAATGCGTGTAATTACCCTTGTAACTTGGAATTTGTTACCCTAATAGAATATAGGGTTTAATTGAAGGAATATGCTGCTGATTCAGGTAGAATAAAAGAAGTTTTAACATAATTTTGTATGCTGCTTTTGGCTTGAATAGAGTTATTTTTCTTTACAGCAGCTAATATGGGACTATGTTTTGGATTTGCGCTGGAAACAGTGTTGATAATTCAGGGATGTTTTCTGTATTGCCAAGCAGCACTTGCACGGAGTCAAGGCTTTTCTCTCTCTCACACCATCATGCCAGCAAGTAGTCAAAAACTTTTACTTGCTCCACAAAGGTGGATTTGAGCAACTGAGTCTATTCTTGTCTGTATGTCACTGGGAGAACGATTAATTTAACATAATGAAGGAAATAGGCACCATAATTTTCTGGCAGTAATAATTCACTGACAAAAATGTCACAGATGTCAAACAGAGGGAATTTCTTGTTCTGTTAGTCTGACACTTTTGAGTGAAAAAGGATCTCAGTGTAGCATTCACATACCAGGTTCAGCAGAGAGGGTATTTAGAGTAAGGAATCATTTTTACCTTCAGTTTTTTCCCCACAGGATTTCACAGAATCCTGGGACAGCTAGCCATTGCTAAGTGCATTTCCAATGAATAGTTTAGTGTTTAGACATATAAAATGTGTGTTTGGAATGATCTTCTGAGTTTTAGAAAAGGTACTCACTAACAAAGTAGCACTGATTTACCTGCACTAAGTAGATTCCTATAGGGGTCACATTCATTTTGCCTCCTTACTTTATGCCATCTAACCATGGCCACACTATGAAGTGCCTTGGCCAGGAGAGATAGAGGCAGACTAAAAGTCAATAGATTTAAAAATAAATATTGTGGCATGAAGAAGGATTTCCTGTTTGCTGAGGACTTGTGCCTGCCAGTTTTACCTGAGCTACTGTAACTCACAGGTAAATGTTAGGTACCCTGTCTCTGCCACATCCTTGGTGGCTCCAGCATCATTGCTTCTTCTAAACCAAAGCCGTGGCTTTTAACTGCAAAGTAGCTTTACACTACAGGTGATTCTTCTCCATTCCTGCAGTGCTGAGCAAATAATGACTACTACATTTTCTAGGTACTCTTTTTGGGCAAAATTCACCTTGTTGCAGATAAAAATAACAATTTCAGGTTGCATTGTGTCTTATTCAGTGGCGTTTCCAGCAGTGTGTCCTTGCCAAAGGAACTTCTCTCTCTTTGCAGTTGCTGCTATTAGAATCACGGAAAAAATTGATTAAAAAAAAGACTCCTGTCTGATTTCACCTACTCCGAGCCGTGCTCACAACTGGACCAATTTTAGCTCAGGTTGCTCAGAACCGTTTTGAGTTCTCCAAGGATGAAGACTGTATAACCCCTCTGGGTGATCTGTACCAGTGCCTCACCTCTACCATTACAACATTTTTTCCATCTTACATTGCTTGCGTTCCTCTTATATTCCTTATTGCACCTTGATTTTCTTTTTGCTTCTTTTTCTTTGCCTGGACACCTAGGAGGTGAGTTTGGCTCCGTCTTCTCTATTATTCCCCTTTTTAAGTAGTTGAGAACATCTATTAAGTCACCCCCATGCTCCAACTTTCAGGCTAACACAACCCTGACCCCTTGGCCTGTATTCATGCTTTTTATGCCCCAGATCTGTAACTCTCTCGGAGGCCCTTCTCTGAATCCTCTTCAGTATCAGCAGCCTGAGGCCCCACACTTGGACATGGCGCTCGGGGTGCCTCATGCATGCCAAGCAAAGGGAAGGGTCACTTCCTTGACCTGATGGCCACTCTCTGGCTAAAGCAGCCCAGTACATGGTTAACCTTTGCTGCAAGGGCACACTGATGACTCACATGCAGCTTGTCCTCCACCAGCACTCATCCCCCAACCAGCTCCACTAGCAAAGCTGGAAAGTCTTGAGCGGTTCCTTGGGAGACTACATCCTTCTTCCTTCAGTTTGCAGATGCAGTCAAACTGGAGGAAGAAGGAAGGGAATTTGCAGGTGCTTCCTCTACAGCACCCCATTTTTTTTTTACCTGATTTCAGTGTTTTGCCTTGAAAGCCCAGCTCTTTGGCACATGCTTCAAAGGCTGAACCTCTTCCCAGCTTCAGAAGGAGAGAGGGAAAACAATTGTGTGGTCAGGGTAAGTGGAGAGTGGGACTACCACAAGTTAAAACATTGAACTGAAAACATCCCTTTCTCTTTGGGCTGAGGAGGCGGGGGCTTGCTTGTTTTCAGCTGATCTGTAGCTGATAGGTACAGGAGATGCCTGGGGCACAGCTGTGGGTGCTAATTAACAGCATTAAAAAAATAAACATAAGCAAAAAGCTTATAAAATCCTGTCATTTTATCGTATATAAATTTCATGTTGAAAAATACAATAGGGAAAACAAACCCTAAGTTCACGACTCTTTCTGATTTTATTTACACATGTAAGGAATGCATGGTGATAGAGTGCTGTAGCTGAATCAAATTTCTGTTATTTATGAAAATGGGGATGCAATCTTTTGACAGACAAGTTGTTCCAAGTGTTTTTGAGCAACATATACAATTTTTTTTTAAGTGGAACAAATGTAATTGTTTACAGAGCAGTGTTGGCTGTGGAGTACTTGTAGTACACTTTCAGGATCAATAGCAGCAGGCGGGTAATGCATTAGTTGTGCTTCACCTTTCTGAATATTAAGATTTTGCATTCTGCCTTCTGTGCTCTTAAGTGAGAACTCCCTTGCCAGTTCTTCCTTGCTGGGCCCTGTGCCTCCACAGACATGGTACAGGTGGGCAGCGTGGCATCCGAAGTTCCAGCTTCTCAGTCGCAGTGGCCTGAGTGGAATAATTGTACATATTCCTCCTACCTTACTAATAGTTGGAATTACACCTGGAAACCTACTTCATGTACTTTACTGAGCCTGATAGGAAAGTAAAAGTGCGGCTAAAACCACACCAAGATTTATGCCCTTCAGTTGGTCCTAGTAACTGTTGTAACCAGGCTCCTCTAGTCCAGAGCCCAGTCTGGATTTTAACCCAGTTTTCGTCCTGACACTGCTTTTTAAACAAACTAACAGTGTTTTTTCCTCCCTTAGGTCTGTAGTCACAAACCATAATTTGTTCTATGTTTTGAAAATGTAGATTTCCAAATCTCCAATGTTTGTTCTACATTTTGAAAATGCAGTGGCATTTTGGAAATATAGATCAAATTATGGAAGTTTTTTTTACTGAGGTTAAATCAAATGAACAGAATTTCTGATAATGCTTTACATTTGTTTTGGTTCGTACTGATGGATTGCAGTAATGTTTAGAAAGTTTGACTGCAGTAGTGTTTCTGAAATTTGACAGCATTACAGAGCTGGTTTTGGTGCAAACTGAAATGTGCAAGCCTAGCAGTCTAAAATTAGGGTTCTAAATTCATATTTAGGTATTCAGTTAAGAACTGACACATTTACCTGTCGTTGAATTCAGTAGAATTCAAAAAATTATGTGGAAAGACAGTTTACCCTTGGCTACACTTGAAGTTAAACTGAGTTCAGCACCAGCTGTAACTGCTTTATCAGCAGTGGGTAAATTTGCTGGAGTAGACAAAGCTTCTGAGTTTCTGGTTTTTTGCTCAATAGGAAGCAAATTTATGAACTTTTTTTCATGTTTGAGTGTTATAACTAAATCTATTTATTTCTGTCTCCCAGATGTTTTTTGGAAGCCGGGAAAGATTTAGCAGTCTTAGCAAAAAAAACGATGATCATTTTGGAAACATTTCACAATCCCCTCTCTGCGTCAAGACTTTGTGCCGCACAGAAATAAATTAAGCAGTGTTTTGGGGCCCCATGCTTCCACCGTCCAGCTGTTGCAGATTTTATTATGAGCTGCAGTTCATGTTTCTGGATAGAGAGGGACATTGTAAGTTGCTCTGTGAGGTGAAGGCGCTCAGAAAGGATGGGCAGAATCCCTTTGGTGCTCCCTGCCTTCTGAAAGAGAACAGTAGGAGCTGATGGTGCCGCTCACACCTTCACTGCCATCTCCTGCTTACATCAGTGGCACTGTGCCCAAGAGTGCTCAGTGGTGCAGTGGGGCATGTGTGGTGTCCCTGCTGGCATCTGGGCAAGAGAAAGAGTGCAGAGGGCTGTCCCAATGCCTTGTGTTTGGGGTTGACACCAGGGTAACGTCTCAATGTGTAACAGATGGTCTGCGCCGTGGCAGCAAGGACTCGATTTGATACATAATTTTTCTTCCATTTGTTTGTTTGGGAGGAATCAGTTTTTGCCTTGACTATTGGTTTTTTTCTCCAAGAAAACTTCTTTACTTCTTTCTTTCTTGCCATTCTCATTTGCTCTACAGTGCCTTGGGGTGATAAGTGATAATTTTCTCTCCTTTGGGCTTTTGATTTGAGCCTTTCTTGTACTGTGTGTGTATTGCTCATGGCTGTGGCAATAAAGATATACATGGCTTGGGCTGAGGTCTTGCCTTGCTCGATTTACCAGCTCTTACTACTTAAATAGCCAGGATGCCTTTATGTAATACCATCTTTCTTCACAGTGGCTTTCCCTGAGGTTCTGCTGTTTGTTTTTCTTTCAAGTTCTCAAGTTGAACAGCATTGTGCCCCAGAAAGTATGAACTGTTCCTATATCTTTAACCAGGTGTACTTATCTGGAATTAAAATAAACCCAGACATTTGTTCAAAGGGTAGTTGCTGTGATTATCAATCAGCCTCCTGGTTGCCATTGCTAAGACAATCAGAGACCTCTGCCTTTTAGGGATAACTAATTAATAGGATTGCTTATATCAGAGTATATTGTCTTATCCAACAGTGAATATTTGAAAGCAAGTGGAAATGTAAAAATACAGAAGTCTTGAAAAACAACTATTCAGGCTTATGCCTGGTGGAGACTTGATTGATGTTAATAATTAAAATAATTTGTCGGTTTTGATAATGAGAATCTCTAATCCCAAATCTTGTACTCCTTTGAAATAGCAGTCAGCAGGATAGTTTCCATATAATGTACTTTGGGAATTCAGCCCTCACAGGTAATAAATCACTAGAGTATTTATTACAAAATCCAGTTTTGACAGAAAAACCCCAAAACCACCAAACTCATACATTTACAAGTTTCTTATGAAAAGAAAATTATATACATTATTTGGGAAGGTTTTTGATGTGTTTGCATTGAAGACATACTGATCCCCACAGTGTAACTGGAGATTACAAAGCTGTACAAAGATTTCTGCTCTTGAATTGCCATTGCCACTGCCATGACAGGACAAACTGTGGGTCTGTTCCCCAGGGAGAACACGCAGACACAGGTTTCTTTAGCCAACAGCACGTGATCATGGTTGTTTCCCATCCTCAGTAGGGCCTGTGAGATAAAACGCCCCAGTGCTGAAGAGGGGTACTCAGCCAAAGGAAAAGCAGTGCATTCCCTTTGCTCTTCCCGCTGTGTTGATGTCCTCCAGTTGCCATACATAGGCGTTTAAGGATATATAAAAATGCTTCTAGCATGGGGTATCTTTCTCAGGTTTTTTTTTCAGTTCATTCAGAAAGGAAAGTTGCACTTGCGAGCCAATTACACGTCATAATACTGCCATCTGCTACAGTGATTTCCAGGGCTGGGATATCATGCTGGCAGATTATTTTCCAGTCCTGTTGCTTGAGGTGCAGCCACCTCCCCTCCCTTGGGAGGGTCAGGGGACAACCTTGCTTTTAGCACCTTTACCTTTGGCGGTGCTTTCAGGAGTGTTGCATGTGGCGGTGATTTCCAGCAAACTGGAAGCAGTGCTGCTTCCAAGGGATCTCTCAGGCATATTGTATAAGGAAATTGCATTATTGCAGGCTTGACCCAAAAATCCCTCTGGAAATACAGTGAAGAGAGCCAAATAGAAATGTCTCATCCTAAGTCTATTAAAAGCAAGGACCAGGATTTCTCCACTGGCTTGTTATCACCCCATTACTTAGGAAAATAAAAATACTAATTTGGGTAGAGGAAGTAACCTTTCTGTATCACCTGACTCGCCATTTAAAAACCTAGTCAAGATGAAGTAAATTTGATCTTGAAATATTATTTGGAACTGAAAATGAAAATGTTTGTTTCAGAAAAATTTGAAGCTAAATATGGCAAATGTTTAAAGTCTGTTTTGTCCATAGTAATCTTTATAAAATCAATTTGATAAACCAGCATAAATTTATCAATGATTTGGATAAAATAAAATCTGTTTTATTATTGAATAAATATTTAAATATAACAGAAAAAATTGCTTTGGCCTATGAAACAATAAGCTGTTCTATCTAAGGTTTTTATACTTATAAAGGTATAAAACAGGTAATCATGTAAATAGTGAAATAATTAAAATTTATTGACTATAGAGACATTAAAACCATTAAAACACTGGAATTCTGGAAATGCTACAGAGCCACAATCCACAAAAGCTTTTATTATCTTCAAATAATTTCAGTTTTACTTTTGAATCAGAACTGCCTTCCTGCCACTTTCCAGTGTGTAAAAATTTAACATTTTCTCTGTCATCTCTTCTCTGCCTATGTCCTAATTGCTTGTCAGGCAGAAAGTAGTCTCTCTGAAGTACTGTCCTCTTCATGACAGACAGCAACATTTCCATAGGATCTGCCAAAGATGAGATTATGCTGTAATTTCCCCAAACAGCTGTGTCTGCTTCGTTATGAATAGAAGCTGTTAGGGACTGTATCCAAATCTTAGTTCTCACCCTTCCAAATCACATTAACAAAATTATCACATGCCTGGGTGAGCACTTTTTCACCACTTTTAATTAATTCCAATTGTACATTACCCACTCCAAAGGGTTTATTGGCTTTTTTTTTTTCCTTAATATCCTAGTATCAACTTTCAGCTTCTGTCACCATTAGAAATAGTTCTTCATGAAGATTTGGGCTTCTCCAGGAGATATTCCCACCTCCTTTCCATCCAGAACTGTATTTGTTTCATCTGTGGGCTCAGCTCTTGGCAGCATGCAGCCCTGGCATTGGATGCAGTGGTATCTTGTCTCCCAGAGAAGGCCTCAGTGATGCTCTGCCTGCTTTGCCAGCTCTCTCCAGTGACATTTCTTGGGACGACTGTGCATATCAGGAGGTGTCTGTTCATGCCAGTTTTCTGTGGTAACTCTAAAAAGAGCATCTGTTTCCCACCTCATACAAATATATCCCTCATCTGCTTTCAGCCGTCTTCCTGCATCACTGCACTGGTCAGACAACAGGAGTGTCTTTCTCGTGGGCCAAGATTTCTTCCCGAGGGTCTTTTCCTGCAGGAGTTTATCTGTGGGTGTTGTAATGCATCCAAGACTCTCATCCTGTGGACGTGTGCTGCTTGTGCAGAGGGCAGCAGAGCTGGAGTCTGTGCTCAGCCCTTGACCAGGATGCTGCAGGAGTTTAAGAACTTGGAGCTCTTGATCATGATAGCCTCTGAGGGAAATGGCTGGAGATTTCTCACATGGTGCTTTGAACTGAGTTGTGATCAAGCAGTCGTAGCTGCCTTCTGAGGACAAACACCCTATCGCACCTCCTGACTCCTCTCTGAGTTATTGCCAAGTGGGCTGGTGCGCAGGTCCCCGCATGTACCACAGAATCATGGAGTGGTTTGGGTTGAAAGGGGCCCTAAAGGTTTTCTAGTTCAACTCCCTGCCATGGGCAGGAACACTTTCCACTAAACCAGGTTGTTCAAAGCCTGTCCTACCCGGCCTTGCACACTTCCAGGGATGAAGCATCCACAACTTCTCTGGGCAATCTGTTCCAGTGCCTCACCACCATCAAAGTGAAGAATTTCTTCCTAATATCTGATCTAAATCTCTCTTCTTTCAGTTTAAAATTATTTCCCCTTGTCCTATGTCTATGTGCTCATGTAAGAAGTCATTCTACCTCTTTTTTATAAGCTCTCTTTAAGTACTGGAAGGCTGCAATGAGGTCTGTCTGGAACCCTTTTTTCTCCAGATGAACAGCCTGCCTGTGTAATCCTATTTCTTGGGCAGCACAACCTATTTGGTTGTGAGCGTTTACCTTGCAGGAGCGAGCAGCTGATGGGGGATGCTGGCCCGTGGCTGACCTTCGGCGAGCTACTGGCTCTGCCCCAGAAATTTACAAACCCATTGGGGGTTTTTTTGGGTTTGGTTTGGGTTTTTTTTATGGTAGTAGCAAGAGGCATCAGTTCAGATGCATCAGCCAGATGGTTAATGAAGTGTTCAGGTGCTTCTCATACACTTTGAACTGACAGAGCAATCAGCTTAAGCCATGGGCAGTGTTTCCAGAACACCCAGATGTTTTTAGTGTATCTTGCTGTAAATATTCTGGTTTTAGACTTTCAGTACTGGGATAGGTAAGCAGCTGTAACAATCTGCATTAGGAAATGTTTATAGAAGACGGAAAATTCTCAACATGTTTCAGGTTTTATTTCTTTATTTCCATTTTTATTTGTCCATGTGTTTTGATAATTCCTTTGCATATCTCATAATTATTGCTGTTCTATTTTTGTGGCAAATTGAAAACAGAACAAACAACCAATAGTGTGGAATTCTTCACCATTTTTCTTTTTTTTATGCCTGTCGAGGATAGCAATATTTCCACACTGCTTGTTTAACCAAAAAAAAACCACCACTCTTACTATTCAGAAGCAGGCTGCTGCTTTCTTTTTCCGGCTGGTTTTATTTTATAAACTTGAGCTCTGCTGATGCAGTCCCTGCTACAGGTCCTGGGGCAAAAATCATCCAGCTCAGCTTCTCCTTCTTCCTGATGTCTCCAGAGGTTAGGGTGGGACCTGCTGGCCAAACGTAACTTGGAGTGTAGTGGAGGAACTTCAATATCAGATGGGAAGAAATTCTTGTAGGCTTCTTTCCTAGATCATCATTAAATAGGCTCAGGTTTAAAATAAAGTCTCATCAGAGGTAGACATCTTAGAAGGAAACTGATACTGCTCCAGTTAAACAGAAGTATTTAATTCTGTTTCTGGCTCCTTGAACTTTTCTTCTCTCTGTGGGGTTCATAGCTGACCATAGTCTGGTGGATATAATTTTGTTCTACTGTCTAGCATGTTCACATCACTTTGTAAAGGGTTGGTTTGTTTGTTTGGGGTTTTTTCCCCAAATACAGTTATTGCATCCTGCCAAGATGTTGTGACATGGAGAGCTATGACTTCATTTTCTACTCTCAGTGATTCAGATGGGATATTTTTACATTATACAGTATCAAGAAAATTTTATCCATATAAATCCTTACATATACCAAGTCCAGTCTTTAAGATTGCAGACATGTTTCTTGTCCAGAGTCCCCAGTGATATTCTGCTAAGTGATGTACTGTTGTCTTTGTTGGGCTTGAGTCTCCTCTTACTCCCTTCTCCTGTGCTGAGGAGGGCGTCTGAAGAGTTAGGAGGTTCATATCCCTCTCATCTCAGAGCATTCCTGCACAGCAGGGAGTGACTTCAGATGTGTGTATGTCAGCCAACATCAGTCAAGAGAGGTGAGTAATAAAAAATAGAGGAAGAGCCAGCAGAACCCAGACACAGCTGAGTCTTTTCATCTCCCTGACTCCAAAGAGCATAGTGAAGTTGAGCCTGGGCAATGCCATTTAAAATAAACTATCCTGCAGAAAATCCAAGACAAAGCTTCTTAAATAGCAGTTAGTTACAGAAGAATGATCAAATCTGAGGTCCCAAATGTAACACAAAACCATGTATCTGACTTCCAAATGGGCCTATCACAATATGTAAATGTTCAACACATTGACTGAACCAAGCTCCAAAGTTTGTATTCCTCAACAGGAAAAGTAGATTAATAAGGTATTAATTGACATAGATGGTTGATTATATTTTAATATTAATTTAGTAGGAGTTCTGTGCTATCAATATGTTCTATAGCAGAATGGAGCCTTGTATTATTTAGAGTCACAAAATCATTATTCTGTGTAGTCATTATAATGGCAGCTGTAAAATGTTACAAAGTTAAGCAGGCAATATTCTGCAAAAAAAGAAAATATCTTTGGGTAATTGTATGCATGTTGATTGTAAGAATGTAGTGGGTTCTTCAAATCTGTGACAACCCTAATCTGAGAGTGGATGTCACAAGAAGAGATGAGATTGGAATGTTGGGTGCACAGAGTCCATCGTGAAAGGTGTTAGCATGAACCACCTTTCCAGAGTGCCTGTCCCTTCTCACTGGCTCTGGAGGAAGCATGGAACAACGTTAACTGCCTGAGATTAATCTCTGCCTAGACAGTATGTTATTGTCCCTTGTCTTAAATTCCCTGTCTCTGGCCAGCATTGGCAGCTTTAAGGGGTTAATCTCAACTGGCAGTGTACTGAGGTTGGGCAGTGCCCTGCGTTTGAGAGGGGACAGGTCTTTCCTGACCCTCAAATTAATAAATTTGTACTAGCAACACTAAGCCAAAGTGCTTGGTCTGGTCTCTGAAGCACACCAGCACACCACACTCTACACATTGTGTGAAGATGCTTTCAGTGAACACAGGGACCCAGACTTGCACCCAGATACTGTAGAGAGAGCATTGGACTTAATCAGCACTTCTAATTAGTGCCTCAGAGAGCCCCTGGCTAGAAACCCAGCACATCTGGGAGTATCACAAGTGCTTTGAATTCCAGCTTCTGGGAACTGTGGAGCATGTTCCAGTTTCCAGTGTCCATGTTTCTTTATGATGAAGGCTATGAAAACATTGAGTACAAGAAATACCTCAGAGAGTGAATTTAGGTGTGGAATAGACAGAAATCTCACCATCACCTCATCGGAGGTGACAGAGGACAAAATCTGGGTGCCTGAAGCCACACAGGAGCCAAAAGGAGGTGCACTGTATTGGGACTGGTGTATAATCCTCTATATTTAAAAATATACACATTCGTCTGTCTCAGAAAAAATACATTTTTTTCTTTGCTGGCCTCCAGCCATAGCTTTTGCTTTCTTGGAATCTATAGATCTGGCTAAGAAATTTCAAAGGGGATGGGGTGTCAGTACAAGGATGTCAGTCATTTCTACAAGGCAAGGAGAGAAACCCATGAACAATTTCTGTGGACCTGGAATTTTATTATTTATGGCTAATCTATACAGTAATGCTTTAAATGCTTTGGTAACCACTCTTGGTGTAATAATTGCTGAAACAATGTGCAGATGTTTAGACCCTCAAGACTGGATCCCACCCTCACCTGGCTATTTTTGCCTATTTCCAGTTGTAAACCTAGGTGTCTTAAAAGGAGTAGCAACCACTCTTCTAACCAGGACAGTTTTTGATTGGTAACTTCTCAAGTCAGAGATCTGTGCTACGCTAAGAATCTTTGCTGGGAGCAAAGCTGTGATTGAAACAGCATTTAAAGTGTTTGAAAGCACTCCGTCCTGGGGTTACACCTGGGAGTGCTGTTGATTTTAACTTTGATTTTGTTAGCATGATTCCTGACATCAGTGTAATGTTGTCTGTTTGGGTTTTTTGTTTTATTTGTGTTTGGGTTTTTTTCCCGTAGGTTGGCTGGATTAACTGGCTCTCATTCAGAGGGAACTTGGCAGAACTATTTTGCTTTTGTTGAACCTCTCTACAGCACGTCATAAAGATTTCCTAGGTCCAGAAGCTGCAGAAAAGACAACCAAGCAGCAGAAAAATGTGACTCTCAGAAGATACTTCAAGACTTCTGATGATGAATTTTCTACTGATCATTTCTAATTGAAATATATAATTGAAGCATGCATAAAAGTTAACCTGATAGGGAAAAACACCTTCTCATTAATTAGGACTGCCAAAAAACAAGCAGTCACCTGAAGCTTCAAAATGAGTGCTCCACTAATTCCAAACAAGTCATGTTATTCCCAGCTTCAGGACAACTGCAGTGAAATAAGAAACAATAATGAAAGCATACTGAATGTTGGGGATACCAATGCCAACCAAATTGTAACAAAAGTTAGAACCACTGACGGGGATGTTAAGAAACATGATTTGACAGATGAGAGTGGGAATCTATACTCTGGAGGAACAGAGAAAGTTACTTATCTGCCTGCGGAGCAGAATAAACTTCCGACTTTCAAAGACTCTCGGACCTGTCACACCAGTGTACAGGAAAGTAAGCTACCCTCCACCACAAGCAGGGAAATGGGGAGAGATTGTAGGACCAGCGAAGCTAAGGATATATCAAAGCACATCAGGATTAGCCGAGGACAAAGTCTGTCCAATTTAAAAAGTAGCACAAATGACACCAACCTGGAGGTTGTCTCCAAAGGTGATGTTGACTTCACCCAGAACTTTCCTAAGGGAAAAATGTCCAGGACTGTGGAGGTGGAAAGAATAAAAAGGCTTTCTTTGGGAAGACCAAGTAAACTCTCTCCTCAGCCTGAAACATTTGCAAAAGACTGCGTTGGCCGCGTGTCATGCAAACGTCTGCTCTCTGCATCATTAGACTCCATCCACAGGTCTCACCACTTGATAGGAAGTACTGAGAAATCACAAAAAACATCCACGGATCATTTTCTTGGGATGGTGTTTCGTCCACTTGACAATACCTCAGAGGAAAATACTGTATTTTATTCCAAATCATCTACCTCAGGGAACAAGAAAACAAGTAAACCGGAAAATGTACCAAATGTTACCATTGAAAGCACACCGCAAACTTCTCATTGTCAACATTCAGCTGTTAAACTCAATGAGATTGCTAGTAAATCAGAAGCACAATTAGGTCAGGGTGATAAAAGTAAAAAACTGGAGCTTAGGACTGCACCATGTCTACAATACAAAAATACGTGTCCACAAAAGATAGAGAGAATTATGCTGGTAGAGTTCCTGGGGTGTGCAAGAGCTGAAAATGCAGCAGTGCAGGAACAGAAAAGCTCTGGGTCTGACACGTCAAAATTTCAAGTATCCCATTTTCAAGACACCTGTAATAAAGTAGAGGACCCATTGTCAAGCCAGGTAGTAACTCATCCGGATGATAAATTGCAAAGTGATAATATTACCATCAGCGGGGAAGGGAGAGGAAGCAATGACAGTGATGACAGGGTAACCAGCCAGGTTGCTGAGGAATATTTTACTGATGAAGAAATGGAAACAATATTTCCACTCACCTGCAGTGGTAAATCCAGCATCAAAGTGACACCTAGAAAAAGCAAAAATTTGCATGAAGTTGACACAGGTTGTGCTGAAACAGTTGGTGAACAGATATCTCCTATACATACTATTGATCCACCTGACAGCAAACCCTTGAAAGTTAATGAGAATAAACTGATTCTAGTCAAAGAAAGCACTGAGGATGCTGTTGTGCCTGCTTCTGATCCCTCAAATCATCATGGAGCAAGCAGTGCAGAGACAGTGTCAAACCAGCAACCTGACAGTCACAGCAGTGATGTGGAAACCTCAAGTGTTTCAGTTTCAAGTAAAGAAACAGCTAATGTACAGAAACATCCTCCAGAGGAAGCACCAGAGAGCTGTAACGTTCCAACAAAGCCTGACGTCTTTTTATGTGTCCCAACTCCTGTGCACCCTGTGGCTGCACCAGATGTTAATGGTCAGCCCACACTATCAAACAGTAATTCCAAGGACCTTTATGCACTTCATGATGACAAACTGTCACCCTCCTCAGTCCTACCTCCCACTGACAGCACACAGTTGTTAAACATATCCCCTAAAGTGCCTATCAAGACTGCTTGCAGCAGCGCCATCCCAAAACCTATCCTGGTCCACCCCAAGGGCTCCCTCACAGATAAGACCGGTGTGGACAGTGGCTGCAGTGAAAAGATGGAAGAAGGCATTGAGATGAAGCCTGCCATACCCCGGCCCAAACCTGTGAGACCTAAAATCATCACGTACATTAGGAGAAACCCTCGCTCAATAGAGCAGCTCGACCCTTTGTTCGCGCCGGCAGGGCTGCCCTTCGATGGCCCCGCGTGCAGCGTGCCCATCTCTGCAGAACAGAAGGCATCCAACGGAGGGGAGGCGAAGCCCGCCAGCATCCTATATGACAAATTTAAACCTGACCTCCAGAAGCCAAGGCTCTTTGGTTCTGGACTAGTACTATCAGGAATTAGGCCCCCAGGTCATCACTTCAGTCCGATGAGCGAGAAGTTTCTGCAGGAGGTAAGTTTCTGCAGCTTAGACAGCTGCTTTTGTGTGCCAAGTGGTGATCATTCGCTCATTTGCTGCTGCCAGAAGTTAGTTCTCAAACCTCAGATAAGAAATAAATCCTAAAACAATATGTGATCATTAGAAATAAATTTACCCAACTGTTTCTGGCACAGACCCTGGTGTGATATCTTAGCTGTGACTGGAATTTGTCACTGTGTTCTTCCAGTATTTTCCAGGAAATTGGTCACCTGCTAGTATTACAAATAGGTCACCAAATAGTATTACAAATGTTTAGAAAGAAAAAGACATGCTGAATTGAATAAACTTTTTTTTTTTTTCCTGCTTCCCAAAAAATAACTTTGGGAAATGGTTGTAATTTGCCCATAGAGACTTTTCCTTCCTAACGGGAAAGTTGGCAGGTTTTTGTAGACAGAGCACTAGAGGTCTAAACTAATTCCATTCTGTTTAGCTATATTGAAACCCAGGGACTATCAGAGCTCTTTTTGGATTTTACATGTCATACAAAAGAAGATTTACTTTTGACTAATTTTAATGCTGTTTCTTACACTGACCTGCTCTTCAAATAAGATTTCTTCTTTCCCCTGGAAAGCCATCCTGAGCAGCCAAAATGCGATGGAAATCCCTCTGGAAGCCTCTGGCTCCAGATATCTCATTGTGTTTCTGCCTTGCTAAGCTGGACAGGAGCCTTGGTTTCCTGAAATCCCCGCTGAGATGAGGACAGAGGAGGAAGGATGAGTTTGCTTGGTAGGTGGAGAAAGGACAGGGAAGAGCAAGCTGCATTCATGTCTGTCATCTGCTCTTGCATCCACTGCTTGGGACCTGTGGTAGTTCAATAACCAAGATTTTCATATAAATACTGAAGATAACACAAGTGATTTTATTTGAATGAGTCTTTAAAAAAAGGGCTATTTTTTTTGCTCTGTGTCTTATGGTGTTATTTTAGTGCCTTCCTCATTCTACATACGGTATTGATCCAAGGAACAGCATGGAAACAGCAAATTTAGTGACAGTGTCAGCACTCAAAAGCTGGCAAATACCCAAATTAAGATACTGCATATGAGTGTAGATTAACCCTTATGGCATATTAACCAAAAACTTACTGAAGTGAGCAAGGATTATAGTTATTTCTCATCACAATCACAGAAAGAACAGTGCCTGCTGTCCTTTTTCCTCTAACTTCAGTTTTCAGCTCTGTCCCTTGTATTTTATATCCAGAGAATGAATTACTGAAGTCTTTGGGAGCTTGTCTATTCCAGCCATCATTAGTATATCTTCACAATCACCTTGTAAGGTGAGGGGAAATTACAAGGTTATTACTGTTTAATGCATGGCAATGGAAATGAAAGCCAGAATTACCCAGACTGTGCACTGGCTGTTTGACTGTTTACAGGGTGGCATGACCCTCTGAAGACCACAGGTGCCTATGACAGTTGGGGTTCAGGTAATCAGGCAGGATCAGCAGACACATCTGAACAAAGGACAGATTTCTGTGCACTGCTGAGGACTGTTTTTAGCACGAGAAGGACTCAGGTTGTGGCAAGTCTGCAGCATAGTTTTCTCTAGACTAGGGTTAGAAGTAGAACACCTGTGGGCTGGAGAGGATCAAAGCATCTTCCCCTGTTCCTCCAAGAAATACGACTTTTGGTGGGTATTTCAACAAGTGAAAATCTGAACGTAGGCAAGCTGCTTCTTCAGAGAAGCTGGATTGACTGGAGAAGAGGCTGAGAAGAAGTCAAACTGTGGTTTGCGTTATCAGTTTGCATTGGCCCAGGAGTCAGGAGCTGATAGCAGAAGGTGGAATTTGTTTTCTTGGACTGCCACCCTAAAAGAAATAACCTGTCTGTTCTGCCAGCTGGAGGAAAACAAAGGGGCCTGATTTGGCTCCATATGGATCAAGAGAAAGGAAAATGATCAATCCATGGAGGTGAACAGATGCTTAGAAGAGGAGCTGTGCACAGTATGGGTTCATAGCAGATGAGTGATGTGTAATCTAAAAGAAACCAATTAGGAAACCAGTGTGCTGACTGATTTTGATCAATCTCAAATGTTGTGGGGAGTGTTGAAGACTCAGAGGTTTTGGAGACAAGGGCACTCTGGCATGATGGCCACTCTTGGTTGGAGAAAAAAGTCCCAGACTGACCTATTTCACACATCCAGTATGGTCTTTGGGCAGCTTTGATTAGCATTTTGTAGCTCCTTATATAGCTATGATAGTGTTAATAGCTGTTAAGAGTCAAACCTGTCACCTCTAAGCATCATTCAGCCAAGTGGTAGGAACAATTAAATATCCCTCTGGATGCCAAGAGCTAGAAGAAATAGGAAGATGCTGTCTCAGACAGGAGACTCCAACAAAAGGCCTGGAGAACTCTATGAGAAAGACTTAAGGGCTGCCTCTGTGCAGTGAGAAGCCTGCAGAGCTCCTCTAGCTGCCTGTGCCAAAGCCCATTTAGGGCAGCTCTGACAAAAATCTCAACTCCAGCACAAAGGCAGTCCTGCTGTGCTGAGGGGCTGGGCCCATAGTGGAATTGATCTAAGGCTGAATGGGCAGCCTTGCCTGTGGAATTGGCAGCTCCCCCAGGCCTTTTCTTTAGAACACTGGCAGAGTATGTAGATAGATCTTTCATGCCCATCTTCACCAAAAAGAAAAAAAAAGAAGAGAAAACCTCTCAAGGTGAAATACAAAATGCATAAGTAAACCAGTCTTTGTTCAGGGCAGGTCACTGACATCCTTCATCACAGCATGGGCTCCCCATCTCATTGTGGACCTCACCTTCTCCTAGTCAGCACCAGTGGGTGTTTGTGGGCACTTAGTGCTCTCAGTTGCCTCCGTGGGAAGTTACAGGGCAAATCGTGGCACCTAAAGACTGTAGCTGTCCTAGCGAACTGAACAGTGGAATGACACGGCCTCCAAGGCTCAGGCAAGGTTATCTGTACTGCTGGACTGGGAGCATGCTTCCCAGCTCAGGATCCAGCTCTGCCAGAGTGTGCTCACACAGAGGCTGCTCCCAAGGACCAGCATGGACCAACGTGGTCTGCAGGGTGAGAGTTTACCCGTACAGGTACAGTCTGTGTTCTGTCAGAGAGTGGTCGCTGGCCACTTTATTCACTATTTTATGGCTGCTCCCAAGAGCCCTGATCTGGTGAGGGTCTGTAAGGAGGTCTACTGATCACCAGCGCTCCTGCCTGCCTCACCAAGGCTCTGCCTGCCCCATTCAACCACCTCTTTGGGTTTGTTCCCCAGCACAGACATCTTAGTGCTCCAGAGAAGATGGACTAAAGTCTGTTGAAACAAAAAGCCTGCTGAGGTAAAAAGGAGTAGGGGAGTTGTTTTCTATATATTTAAACCAAAAATTTCCTCCCTTATTCCTGTTATTTGAACTGCCTGAACTGCTGTTGCCAACTCTTTTCCCAAAGAGTTGCCTGAAGCAGGCACTTGACAAGCAATTTCTTCCTCGAGGCATTAACGTTTGGTGATGTTATAAACAAAGTAATATGAAGAAAAGTGCTGGGCATCCACACCTGCTGGCCATGCTGCCGGCTCTGCTTGGGAATACCCAGCCTGTGGAAATTCCCGTAGGCTCATGGTATTTGTTGCAGAATTTCTAGCTCATTCTAACAAATTCATTAATGTGTGTGTGAGGAGTGAGCAGACAGACCCCACAGAAGAAAACTCTGGGCTGACCTTCTTAGTGGACAGGCTACAACACATCATTTCCCTAATAGTCCTTCATACAGAAATCTAGTACAGGGTGCTAACAGGGATCATATTAATCCGTATCTTTCTGAAGAGCTTTAAAATGGCAATAATTTTTATACAACTCTACTGAGACCAGTTGAATGTCACACTTCATGAATTCACAGTTAAATAGAAAGGAAAAAATAATATATCTTCACAGCAAGTTTATGTCCTCCAAAACTGGGATCTTCAAAAAATAGTGTCTAATTCTTGAGAGAGATTTGGGCAAATTCAGTTGGACTTGATTACCTTAAGGGTTCTTTTCAAATCTAAATGATTCTATTCTAAGTCCTTCTCACTTCTCTCAGCTTGAGATGTTTTATGCTTGTGATTGATTGGTTTTGTGTCCATGTTTGTTGCCCTTCTCTGTTGGTCCTAGCATATCGTCCATAAAGAAAAGTAATGGGGTGAAAGAATATTTGAATAAACTGTCTGCTTATAAAAAATGCATATTTTTTATATTTAAATATTTTCTCTTTTCCTTATACTGAAATATACGGCACTGGAGTTTCATTTAAATATGAAATAATAGTATGCATAGTGTAATCTGATAGAAATAAATTTATCAGGGAGAGAGAAGAAAACTTGAGGCTTGTCCAGAAAAATGATCTCATATCTAGCAGTTGAAAGTAAGAAGCCAGGCATCTGCAGTCCAAGCCTAGAGAGTCACATATGCAGTAAAAAAACTGCATCCTAACTTGTAAAAATAGGTCATAGGAGTACAATAAAAAAGGAAACGGAAAGATCTAATGGCAGGAAATAGGACTGCAAGCAGAGGAAAAAATATAGGGCAAAATTATAAAGCTCAGTGTTTGTTGCATCTGCCCTCCTAGTTCCTGTGCAAAGGCCTCAAAGATTCTGTATTTCATAGTTTAAGGCCAATCTTGTCTCTTAGCATATTAAAGATTTGCTAAATTAGGATTAAAGCTCTCAAAGGAGCTAGGATCAAAGCTTTTATAGCCAATGTTGAAGTGCATATTCTAATGCTTATAATTGCTAAATAGAAATTGATTTGGCATATTATATGCATCATAACTTACAGCAGAGTTAATTATTTGGCAGTTACATTTCTTCCTAGGTAGCCTGTGGCACTTTTTGATTAATTTTTAAACAAATTTAGTTCATATTTTGTATTTCTTATGTTTTTTTTTTCTTTTCCCATGGCCTAAATGGGATGACTGAAAAAATATTCATAGGTCCTTTCTACATTATGATGATATTGCATTTTATAAGAAAATGGTGAAGAAGTTGGGACTCTACTCAGAAGAACAAACAGTTCTTTGCAAATGTGAGAAATGAAAACTCTGCACTCTTGTCCTAAGTCATGAAGCAGCACAGAAAGGTGGGAGTCAGAGGCCGGCTTGAGTGTACAAAAATGCAAGGGCTGAATCACAGAACCAGGTCATTCCTCAACCGCAAGTTCAGTGCTATGAGCCAGTTTGCTGGAAATACTTCCAGCTTGGGACTTACTCTGCTGTCCTTCCAGTAAATGCCCTTTAAAATACTGAGAGATTTGTCAATGATTTTAAGAAAGCAGCATCTATTTGTGACAAATAGTAAATGTTTCACATTTGCAAATCTGATAGCTTTTTTTCTCCAATTCACATCGCCACATGGGTTTTATAGCTCTGATCTGGAATATTCAACAGGCCTCTGAAAACATAAGTTACAGAAGTGTGCTCACCTCCAGGTCTCTTTCCAGGAGCTAGAGTGGCACAGATGACAATGAACATTTTGCAGTGAGAACATACTGGGTGTTCTTTTTTTCTCACAGAAATTATTTGGCAGTACAATTTCTCTGATAAAATGTACTTAAAACACCTCCAGCTTTATTTTTAGCTATCTAAGTTAAAACCAACTTCTTCCAGAATTATGTCCTGGTAAGAATATTTTAAATAACTCATAATAAAAATTCAACTTACGCATTCTCTTGGTGTATCTACCTCTGTAAATAATGTAACCTTTTGTGACTTAACAGTACCTTCATTTTCATTAACTGAAGGTCTTCTTTTTGTCTGTTTTCTTATGGGGAAGGCATCAATTTTTTATTTGGATGTAGTTGCATATCGAGAGTGTGATATACATATTTTTGAGGAGCGATTCGTATAGTAAGACCATAACTTTTTGAAAGTTTGCAGTGCTCTGAAGACCAGATGCACAAGGAGGGAAATTTAGCCTTTATAAGCAATTTGGAGCTCCATATTGTCTGGGTTTATTGAGTTATTGTGTAATATCTGTGTCAATGATTTTTCTGTAGGTTGGGGAAAGACCTGCGAAGGATGAATTTTGCCCTCCGCCATACACTCATTATGAGGTCCCACCAAGCTTTTATCGATCTGCCATGATACTGAAGCCACAGTTAGGACTGGGTGCAGTGACCAGGTTACCGTCTGCCAAGAGCAGGATTCTCATTGCGAGTCAAAGGTCCTCAGGTAGCTGTCTCCATCCGCAAGGAGAAATAACAAGTGCTCCCAGCCTCTACCATCCTGATGCTTCAGGTAAAGTATGAACTTCCTTTCCTTTCCTTTTACTGTGGTCACCAATAAGACACCTTTTTTTGAGACAGAAAAATGACAAAATGAGCAACATTTTGACCTGATACTACAAAGCTCCAACAGCACTCTTTGAGGTGTGTCTTTTTGTCCTGCAGCAAGGCTGACTAGGGAGTCTGGGACTTGTGCAAAGGTTGTTTAGCAGGTCATTGCCAAAGAAAAAGAATAGCTTTCAATAATAATTCTTATTTTTCACCTTTTTATCTTCCTCTGCCTTGTAAATGCCCAAAAAATCTTTGGTTTTCTTCTGGGGAAGATAATGGAACATTTTCTTAGATCATGAAGATCCCACCATTCAATCTGAATTTGATGTTCCCCGCCATGTTGTGCTCTGAAAACCCGGGCAGTGTTCAAATGTGCCAGCAGAGATCTTGATTCTCTGAAGGCCTGCTGTACACCTCTTTGGAGACAACACTTCCAATACTTTTTTCTTCCCGGCTATTGCCCAGCTCAGCATGACCCTGGGCAGAATTACAGGAGAGGGAAAAGCACAAGAAGAGCTGAAGGAGAAATATACCATGCCACAAGAAAGAGACAGTAATTACTTCTATAGGACACTCCTTGGTAGCCTGGAAAAGCATGGAGGTTTTAACAATGCACATTTCAACAGGGTCAAGTCTAGAGACAATTGAAAATCGGTCATTGCCAGAGTGAAATGTAGCAGCTGTTTAACGGCCTAGAAGTCTGCAAAGATTTTTAAAAATAGTCATAAGGGCTAAAGTTAATGAATGACTTAAGGTCATATGATCTCTCCTCTTGCCCCAGGATGGGATTCCTTCTGATGTATGCTTATTTAACCTGTTCATGGAAAGCTATTTATAAAAACCTTCAATATGAGATCTTGGAGCCTCTGAAAGAAGGACTGCTCCAATGCATTACCTTTTTTTGAGTTAAAAATGTTCCCTAGTGTTTTGCCTAATCCCCTTTGTTACAATTTGCTTCCTCTTTCATCTGGAGTGGTTGTGGTGTCTCTTCCTCTTTGCAGGTATTTGAAAACTATTGCCATCTCTCCCCAGCATTCATTTCTCCATACTAAGAAGGAGAAGAAATTTAGAAAAAATTTAGAAATGCACCAGAACGCCTTGACTTCACTCTGAGAGGAGAGTCTCAGTCAGTAATGAAGGTTGACAGGATTTGGGGTTTATCAGAAAATCAAGGTTCTCTGTAACACAGTGCCTCTTGCCAGTATCCTTTACTATCTGACCCTGCATCTGGAGTTTATCTGTGTTGATGCCATTAGTAGAAGCTGACCAAACTCAGCAGTATGTGACTTCTGAGACACCCCAAGATTGCCGGCTGGGTAGTAAATACCACTTCAGCCCAGTGACTTGAGTTCAGTAAGCACTGAATGTGGGAATACAGGTGCAGAGAGCAATTGGATCATAATTTCCATTTAAATGAAAATGCAAGAGATTGTGAGTTCAGGATGTGAGTAGGGTAAGTCCTTGTGTAGCAGGAACCAGTTTGGAAGATAGACACAAGAGAAAAAATAAACAGGACCTATTACAAAATATATGGTCTTTTCTGATCCCCAGAAATGAACATCACCTTCATTTTTATTCATCCATCACCCATCCATTATCCACATTATCCTGCATCACTGATGCTAGCAGACACAACTTTTCCTTAGCCACTTCTAATCCATATAGGAGCTTGTCTTGCTCATTTACTGTCTTCCTATGTTATGTGACATTCTAAAATCTAAACAGGATCAGCTTATCAGTCCCATTTTTTGTCTGTAGCACTGCTTTTAAAAATGCCAGTGCATGAGAAGTATACATAAGTAAATTGCAGTAGCTGTTACTGTGATTCTATTCCACTAAAGCTATATTTCTTAAAGTTTTCATATTTCTCAGAGTTTTTTGTTATTTTTAAAATTTTTAAAAAAATGTTTTTTAATCACTGATTATTTTTTGGACCTTGTCTGCTTTGGAGGTCAAATTTAATTCATAGCTCTCCATAATTTCCTTCCTACAACTGTTATTTTTCTTGTTTCTCTGTAGTCTATTTATACCTTGCTGTTTCAAAAAGGGAATTAAATATTACTCATGGTAGTCCAATAATCTGTCTGTCATCTCTTTCAGGACCCCAAAGTGTGTCTCATCTGGTCTTTGGGCTCTGACTGTTTTTATGGATTTTACATTACACAAGACTTGTTCTGGAGGGGTTGCTAATGTCTCTAGTTTTTCACTGTCCACCCCAGGACACGTTTTCACTTCTGGCATCTCACCTTCCATCTTCCTTGCAAGATGAAGAATGTGTTTCATTTTTCTGCAACACCTTATTCCAAAGTGCTTTTCATTGCTCTCTTTTTGTTCAATACCTCCCCTTACTTATCTTTCCTGTATTTCTGATATCTCATGTTAGTTTCTTTACATTCATTTATTTTTGGTGTTTTATTTCCCAATTGTCCATTCAGGCTTGTCTCATAATCAACTTTTCCTTGACCAAAGCCTTCTTCCTTGTATGCCTCAAATCTTTTTCTCAGCAATGTATAACTTCATAGCTCAACTTCCCAGACTTTTTGTCTTTAATGTTTCCTTTTAAGAAGAATTAATTGCTCATGAAAGAGTCTGATGTGACAGAAGATAGGACAAGACTGGTATAGGAGTGCAGAGGCATCAGAGAACTGATTCCTGTGCCTGTATCCACAGAAGAGCATAGATGCAGACCAGAGATGGGTTGCTGGTTGCTGTGGAGGGGATGGGTGGGACTGCATCCCCTGGCATGCCAGAGCTGTTGGGGTGTTAATTAGAGGGGCTAATAGTAAGGTCAGCCACCTTTCAGCCATCTGTGTTAAGGCACCCAACACTATTTTCAACCACTTACCCTTAATTTGGCTGTTAGCTGTAATATTATTTGCATTATATTTGATCTGCATCATTGCTTTTGCTGCACTATTTGACAAACACGATTAAACACAGCTTTGGTAGAGTCATATTTGCAAACATGAGGAAATGACAGGCACGAACATATGGTCAGCATCCTGGATGCAGAGCCAGTAGGAGCTGCTCACGGGTGTTGTGGGGTGTGAGAGCTTGGGTAAACTGCAGCAAAAGCATCTAGGGACTAAGGGGTATTTTGCTCTCAAGGATACCAGGCCTGCCTCCAAGACTGCTAATCAGCATCTCTTGCAGCTTGATACTGAGCTTTTAATCCAGTTTCCAATCCTAGTGATATCAGTCCTACCCTGAGGTAATGGAAACAGAAGGATCTAGCCAGTTGCTATCCTGTGACAAAGTGTGAGGTACCGCGGAGGCTTTTAAACTGAAATCGCTGTGGCACAGTATCGAGAACAGCAGCAGTGCCTCATAATGAGGATTTTATTCCCCTTTGCCATACAATTCATAATGTAGCATCTGGTTAAACAGCACTGATAAGCTGAGTGGTTTGGCCCATGTATAATACTAATCCTCATAAAACTGACTCTGAAGTAATTGATAATTAAATCCCTGAACTGCTGTGATGGACTGCAAGTACTACAAGAACATTAGGGGCTTTGTTAGTTTTAAGTTATGCTGAGTAGAAAGTAAAATAACGATTAGTGTTCCCTCAAGTGTGATCTCTAAGTGTGATGCCTTAAGTGTGGTTGGACCAGTGATCCTCCCTCCTCAGTAGGATATAGGACATGTGGTGGCATTGGCTGCAAATTCCTTATTAAGCTGTGCTGCTCCTTTGGTGGTGCTTTGCTTCAGGTGGGTCAGACAAGCCTGACTGTAAGAAAAAGGGCTTTGCAAAGTAGGTAAAATAGGAAGTCATTGAATTATGATATACTTATAGATGCCATAGAGTCTCTGAAAGCTTAACATCTGTTTCTTTTATGTAAATAGACTCTGCTTTTTCTATGGGAAACTTGTAATTCAAAACAAGCATTGAAGGATACTGTGTCTATAACACGTAAAATATTAATATGTTTTCCTTGGCTATAAAGACTTCTTGAAGCAAGTGTGTTAGGATTTGCATTCATTAGCTGATTATTTTGATGGAATTAATGTTTGATTTTGAAAAGTATAACAGAGATCTCATGGTTAAAACTTCACTTTAATTATGCTCATTAATTTAACTTAATTCTACATTTTTCAGTGATGTTTAGGGTATTTTTTTCTCAGAGTGAGTTAATGAAATGTTATTTCCTTATAACCTCTCTGTGTATTAAACTTGTCAGTCCCAAGGGTCTAGCTGCTCCTACCATTTCTGAGCGAGTCAATTTTCATTAAACATAGAATTTACCCATAAACCAGGACAGCAATATTTCTCGTTACTCAGACAGACATAGATATATACATTTATTTGTGTCTTTGCATATGTATAATGTATTTCATCTTGAATGCTACAATATGTCTACAGCTTTCTCCCAGCAGGAAAGCTTTATTTTCATGTTTATTCTCAGGAATAAACAACCTAATAATGACCTATTAATTGAACATGTAAATGAGATTTGATGATAGAAAAGAGGTTTTGAGGTTACTTGCTGAAATGTTGCCTTACTGCTACTTCTGCTCTGTCTGTACTTGTAGTCTGATGTACTTGGATTTGAACCGGCAAGCTTCTTAACTGTTTAAGGAAAGAGGGGACAAGGGAATAGTTCAGAGAGGAAAATATTCTCTGTTCTCCACTAATCTGCACATTTTTCAGTTGGCACTCCCTGTTTTCTTTGAGAGAGCAATCTGACTGTATTTCATTAAAAAAAAAAAGGTTCAAAGGGACGCACACACTTCCTCATGAGTTTTTTTAAGGGCATTGTCATCATACTTGGAATGTAACCATCTGCCCCCTCTCTGCTCCAATTACTGTGTCTTCAAGGAACTAAACTCCATCATAAAAGAAGGGTTGCCTACATGACAGTTGCACCAAGCTGTCATTCATATGAACAGTATGGGGAACAAGCTGGGTGCAGGAACAGGCAAATACTTCCTGCCCTGCCTCCTTCGTGGTGAGAGCCAAGCGTTGTCTCTGGCTGGGCATCCACAGCCCTTCTGAGCAACCAGTGAGCAGCAGCTGGGCAGATGAGATGCAGCTCTAATGCAGAGAAGTGTTCTGACTGCTCTGGGCTGTCACTGGAAAATGCGATGAGTGAGACTCATGCATGGATGATTCCTGTGCTGCAAGTTTTTGAGGGATGCTGCTGCTTGGCATTAGCTGCCAAGTGAACATGGAGCTTGAACGAATTGTGAGATGACGAGTTCTTGGGGTGTTGAGAATGTGCTATGCAGCCTTGGTTTGCCTGGGAGCTGGGAAGGCACAGAGCACTTTTTTTGGTGCTTTTAAATCTGAATCATGAGGAAATGAGCATTTACTGCCATATGATGGTGGACTGACTGAATTAATCAGTGTTCAACTGATTAATTAAGCAGTGACAATTGTTTGGCCTTTGGAACTGAACTGTCCCAGGCTTGACAGTATTTGGATGAGAGACCATCAGGGCAGCTGGGCACAACCTGCTCACTGCTGTTTGGGTGTAACTCATTAAAGCCTCTGTTTTAAAGCCCCTTTCCTCAGTTCTTGTTCAGAGAGAAGTCGTTACATCTATACAGGGAAACCGCAAAGGTAGAGGCAGCAGAACAGGTTTCTCACTTCTGTGATTTGTTTTTAACCTGCAAAGATACCAATGTTTGGGTTAATTCTGAGCTGGGTTAACTCAGCTTGTATTATCTATGACTGATGCTGCAACATTTGGCATGAGTTCTTTACCCCAGATTCCCCAATATGAAATGAGAATAGTGACTTTCAGAGCATCAGAAAGTGAGAGAAAATGACATCTAATGATTAAAGTTTTAACAGAAATGCTGGTAAAAAAAAAAATTGAAAAAGGGAAAGCAAAGAAAACCCAAAAAAGACTTGCCAAGGATCCCTGAATTGTGGAGGTTTGAAGTCTTGAACTGCTATTCTTTTTCATAAGAACATATCTGTATAACTCATTTCTTTAATTTTTCATTCATTTCAGCTAAAATGCATTTCAAATTTCACAGAGAAGTTATATGAAAGTTGCTTCTTAGCCGTGAATGAAGATGCAATTCTTGTGCAGTGGGGATGCATAAGAAGTGAAGTTCAGACTTTTATTAAGTCTCTACAGGCACATCTAGTTTGTGTCAATCAGTCCCTACCTCAAAATGTTTTTATGTTTCTGGATGGGAACAGCTTGAAGTGGCAAAGAAAATCACTTGTGTGCATACAGACAACAATACTTAATTCTATAATTAGCTTCAGGCAGTGAAAAAACTGGAATGATTTTTAAGCTTATTTTGGCAGATTTTTATTAAAATAAAAGCAGCTCATTAAAATAACTTTTGTTTTGAACTCCTAGACCTTGTTTGCAGGAGTACTTCTATACTTTTAAGAAACAGAAATAAAGCAAAAAACATGTATGAGAAAACTTGATGATATTTAGAACAGAATGTACATACAATAGGCTGATGTCTCATGTATTTTAATGAGAAAGAGGACACAAAATTACTTAGCTTTAAGGATTTGAATGCATCCCTAATGAGGATAATGTCCTGCCCCCAGGTCCTCATGGTAAAGAACTGGATTACAAAGAAGAGAAGTGAAAAATAATTTAAGGATGATGATGAATTCAAGATGCAAAATATTGTTAGTTCAGGGGAAATTTGAATTGAAGTAATAAACTGGAAACACACACACACATGTGAGAAAAAAGCACTGAATCCTCTGCCCAAGTCTGGAAGAATGACTTTGAAGAAAAGGTAAAGATGGCTGGGCAGTTTGTCACCAAAATCCTTTTAGTTTTAAGGAAATTCTTCTTCAGTGACATTCGTGGTGCTTGGTCATGAACTGCAGAGAGCAGTCAGTCTGGGGACTTGGTGTGGGCATCCCTGTGGTTGAGCTGGGGGCCTGGGAGTCTCAGATGAGCCCCACTGCCCTAGGGCAGCACATTTGAAATGTTTTTTGAATAAAGCCATTTCTAACTTCATCCCACTACCTCAGTGGAATTTCCCCTATCTTGTTGCATGAAGTCTGTGATGTTTATAGTTTGTTGCTGTAAAATGGAAATATCTCTCCCTCCACCTCAATTTTCAGAGATTCTTAAGAAGAAGAAATCTCAGTTTATGTAATCCAAGTGCATTTTTTGGAAGCCTGTAAAACCCACGAGAGACAGCCCCATACCTTCTCCCCACTGCCAGTGACCTGAGCAGGTTCCTGGCACTGCAGCTGCTTACCATGAGTACTTGTCTCAGCTTCAGATCTGGAGGGTGCCTAGGCTTGGTCCAGTCACTGATGCAGCACATGGAATCTTTTGCAGTGGGTAGGGAAGAAGTCTTGGCTTTAGAAGAAGTCTGGGTGCTCTGCAGATAGCGGTAAATCAGTTGTAATAGACCACCCTCAAAGCAAAACTGCGCAAACCTGGCAATAAAGTGATGGTGACCTTCACAGCTTATCTCTTCTCTGGGCTAATGTGCGTGCTCTGCCCTTCACCTGCACCTGGAACCCATGGCTACCTCTGAGCCCCTCTTCACAATACCCAAACGAAGCCAGATTCAGGATCATAGTCCAAAATTGCCTCTGTTGGTGACAGAAAAGTGAATGGGGATTTTAGCAGTCTTTTATTACTTGCTATAGATACTTGTTATTTTCATTTAGGTTACTCTGCACAGTATGTACTCCTCTGGGCTGGCAAGGTGCTGCAGACATCCATCTCCTTGAGTCTTAATAAAGGGCTCAACCTGAGAAAAGTGGGTACAAAAATTCATTTTTAAGAGCCTAGAGTACGTAAATTGTTTTATTCATTGAGCAAGGAGCATTTTTTTATGTCTTTACAGGAACATATTTTATAGGAGAACAAAACTCTTTTTAGCTTGGTGTTACACATATTTCTATTTCAAAAGGAAAGGCTTAGATACGTTAAACAAAGCTTAGCATTAGTATTGTGATGAGGTACACAAGTATCTTTCAAAATCCCCATAACATTTTTCTGCTCAAAGGAGTTAGCCTTGTTTTCTCTAAAGTCTTCTCAAAGTGAAATGCTTCATTAAAATTAATAAGGCTGTGACCTACATAGTTTACAAAAGAATTAAATACTGTTATAATATGACCATATTCTTACTGTGAAGTTAATTTGTATTTTTCTTTATATTACGAATGTTCACTTCTTCCTTTGAAGTTTGTGTCAGGCTAGTGTACAAATACTGTTCACTGAATAAGAATGGAAAAAGGACAACTTTGTGGCCTTTTCTGGCAGAATATGCTGACAGTTTTTAATGCTGCCTTGTCTCCTATCCGACTGGTCCTGAATAAACACTCTAGCATCAATTTTTGGAGACTGTTGTTAATGTTTTTTAAAAAAATATGTATTTTTGCTGCTCAGGATTCCACAAGGAACAGGAATCTGGTATTCTCAAATCTAGGAAGAAAAGCTCTGTCCAAATGTATGTACACTTGAGTTCCTGAGTCACTTGGTATCCAGACCTTCCAACCAAAAGCAAACTCTAATCTTTGGTCCTTGACCCTGAAGGCAAGACTGCCATGATCATGGACCTTGGGCCTGAGGAGAAAAAGAGGAACATTCATCAAACCATGTTCTGTATTTGCCTGGAAAAGTTTGCCTGAGCAAGAGCAGCAGAATATGGGTTAGGACAGAAGCTGAAGGCATATGAGTGATTAGCAACCACAGGAGGACATCACAGCTGAACCGCTGTTGTGGCCTAACTTCAGGTGCTACACACCTGCTGCTGGCAGCTGTCTCAGACTTGGTGTCACTCACATGGGCTGGTGGCTTAGCGAGGAGAAGTCCACCAGTGGAAATGGCCAGCGGTACGTAAAAAAAGTAGGACTTTGACAGGTCATGTCCTTGTTCCCAATCCTGGCGCAAGAAAAGGGCATTTTCTTTTAGTGGAATTTGAAAGAAAAACTTCAAAGAAGTGTTTTCTTTGATGAAATACAAAGAAGTCCTGTGTCCTTGAAGAGGATTGTTGGTGTTCTACAGTAGTTTCCAAAATTGGACGTTACGCGTAGCGTGTTGGTCTCTGTGAGTTTTCTTTTAATTGGCACATAATAAATGTAAAATTAGAAAGTGATACAGCATTGAAGAAGATAACAATAAAAGAAATTCATAGCAGTGTTGAAATATGTTACTTTGCTGGAAGTTTGAGTTATGCCTCATGGGTACTTGGCATATTTCACCTTTTAGAAATGATTGTGACCTGTATTTTTTCCACTAAACTTTGTCTTTTCAGTGCAGCAAACAATGAGACATCACTGCGGTTTGATCAGTCATTAAAACTTGTATTCAGGTTTAATACTGCCTTTATATAGCTGGGAGATACAGGTAATGGTCAGTGTCTTCCTGTTTAGTTTGTTTAACAAAAATTTTTTTCTTTTTCCTTCTTTCAGGTGATCTTAAGAAAGGATCATGTCCAAGTGCTGCAAAATCAAATCTCCCCAAGCCCTGCCCATCTGGACTTCGGCCCCCAGGTTATTCACGGTTGCCAGCAGCTAAGCTGGCCGCATTTGGTTTTGTCAGGAGCTCAAGTGTGTCCTCTGTCTCCAGCAACCAGTCAAACGACAGCACTCAGAGTGACCAGAGCAGGACAACTAACCGTAAGTCCCAAAAGTGCCCTTCTTTCTGCAGGGATTTAAACATATGTGTTCCAGGATTGTCCAGACTGGAGTTTCTATCTAATTTAGGACTAATGAAATCTGTGCAGTACTCACTAATCTCTTTTGTGCCACTGACTTTGGTTTGGTATCTTGATTTCCCAGTGAAATAATTCAAAATATAGGGATAATTATTAAATATTAATAAACAATTATTAAAATCTACCAACTATTCAAAATATTAATAATAACAGATAAATAGGGGCTGAATGTGAAGGGGTTCTTTTCCCTGCTACAGAGAAAATCCCATTAAGAGTAAACCTGAGGCATTCTTTCTTGTACTTTGTTTTTACCTGGAATATCCCTTCTAACAAGCTGAAAGAGTAAATAAACAGAGTGAACTGTGTTTGGTAAGTAAATGACAGCCAATGCAGAACAGGACAAATATTATCTAAAACAACAGATATAGTCTTTCTTATCTACTTTACTTCTGCTTCTTAATATTCAGTACAATAAATTCAGTTTAGAAAATTGAGCAAATAATGCCAGTGATATGAAAGGGATCAGGGCTGATATCATGGCACATCTACCAGACTTTGAATGATCCCATGGCAGAAATGTCGTTCCAAATCCTATTTTCTGTAAAGGCTGTTAATTTTATTAAGTACAAAATAATACCCCCTGGACTGTGCAGTCCTTGGGAAGGGTGGGCATGCCCTGGGCTCAGAGCAGAAAGGGGGATTGAGGGATTTTCATGCCCATTTTTCTTTGAAGACTGGATTGAGCCTGAGCTGTGTCAATATCAAAGCAAGTGGTATCAGCCCAGGAAGGGTGCAGAAGGGCCACCAGGTGATATGAGGCAGCAGAGGAGACAAGATGCTGCAGGCTCCTAAATTTTCCACTGTTTGTGTTAATTTGAAATTAATTTAAAAAAATACAATTAGTATAGTTCAAAACCCTAAGGATTTTCTCTTTACCCTTTACATGGGGTGATTGAAATGCAAAAGACTGATGTCAGCAGGGACTTTTAACTTTTCCAGTGCCCCCAAACATGCTTGTATCTTGTTTTACTGTCGGACTGATCACTCAGTTTTGTTTATTTCTTAATAAACTTTACTTTGAGGTTAGTCAACCTCTTTTGCTTTGTGTTTTTACCCTACTTTTATGCCTTTGGAAAACTTTTTCTTTTTTCTGGTGTTGAAATCTTTTAGTTTTTAGTTACATAAAACCTGTGCTAAGGATAGAATTACCTGATATCTGATTAGATCTAAACTACATCTCTGCAATTGTTGCTTAGCAATTTCAGGTGAGACTCTGAAAAAAATTACTATCATGTAGGTACAGCACTGTCCTTGAACACACTGGATGTATACAGGTTCATACAACTCTAAAAGCAAAATACTCCAAGCTGTCGAATTTGAATCAATTGACTTATATTAAAAAAACTGTGGAAGAAACATTAGTAATCTCAGGCATATAAAGTTACATCTGATTCTTCACTTCTCTTAAAATACGTTGATTTCATTTATTTTGTCTAGTGTATTTTTATATTATCTTTGTATGTTAGGCCCATAAAAACTGAAACCATATTCCAATCACTGGCAGGATGTGGAAACATTTGGTTTCAGCTGACTCAGCTGAAGATGGTAGCGCTCTTTAATGTCGGGATCAGGATGGTGTGACCAGCTTGTGCATATTACAAGATCAGTTTTGACGGGTATGAAAACTACCTAGGGGAAGTGTCCTGCTTGTACAAATTCATGTAAAGATGAACTCAGCTCATCACCTGATGCAAAACAGCACCTAAAACTTTGCTCTTGCTGCCAAGCTAGATAACTCATTTAAGCTGTTGTCTAGTTTCCCTCCACCTCCATGTGAGAGCAAGAGAATGAGCACCTCCCAAGGGTCATCTCTCTCACGTGGCTCCTGTGACACGCACAGCTGTCCAGCCCTGAAGTCTTTAATTTTTCTTTAGTTCCAAATGGATAGTGCTTCCTCTGGACAAGGGTGAGGAAAGGAGAAGGTGTGTTGCCAAGCAGGTGAGGGCACATTTGGTGTTTAGGGTGCCAGCCCTCAGTAAGTCATCACATGAGGTGACACCTAGTATCACCTGCTTGCTTTGGATTAAAGGCAACATGACTCCTGTTCGTTGGGCAGATAGCTAAGGTAGAAAAAAATGTTTCCTTACTGTTAATTTATTAATTTTCATAGAAATGTTATCTGTATGAAACTGTACCATCTTTTTCTATTTATAGTCTATGTGCCAGCAAGAGTTAAATTAGTTGCCCAGCACCCAGGGAGCACAAATTAGTTGCTTTCCATTCTACTGCAGCTTATTTAACACAGAGCAGCAGTGCACTTCAACATGCATAGAAAGGATGTACGGGAGAAGTACTGTCTCAGGAATATTAGCATGACATATTATTTCTTCCCTTCACTGTCTGCTGGAAGAATGGTTTTATTTAAATTAAATAAACAGCTGATCCTGTAGCTACTACCTGAGGTCATGTCTTTGACTAGAATGGGTTTCCTAGAGGGCAGGAAAAAGTTTTACTGTTAATTACCTAGCTCAGTAGTGTAGAAAATGCAAAATTATCTAGCTTTAGAAGTCTTCACACATACATAACACTATTTTCTATTTAGGCAGCATCTCTGCGTGTCAGGGAGACAAAAGTAGCTGATAACATCTTACAAGTGTACTTGTTTTAAATAGAGGAACTGCTACTGTTGTAAATTGAGGGGCTCACCTCAAAATCCTGACAAATTTTAGGTTACTAAAAAGCCAATGACTATGGCTAGGTGAGAGGAAAACACTGGTTTATTTTAGGGACAGTGTTTTAGGGTAAACAGTGATTCTTTAAGGGGCCCTGGTGAGATCCTGTTCTTCCTTTTCTCTCCTCTGCCAGATGTCTTGTGGTGCTAGTTCTCCCCAAATATTTCTTTTCAGAAGTCCCAAGGAGTATCTCTGTCTAGGGAGTAAAACCCACTTGTTTAGAGTAAGGAGACATGATGTTTGTGTTGAGGGGAAGTTTGTTAATGGAGCTGTGATGTGGCAGCTTTGTTCTTCACCAGATTTCCCCCCTTCCTGTGACCCCTCTGAAAGCAGTAAGCCTGGGTGTGCACGGAGCCTGGGCTGTGCTTCTTGGTTGACTTTCTGGAGACACCTCGCATATTCAGATTGATTCAATTAAATGGATTTGAAGCAGTGGGACTGTGCTCTTTTCTCATGGTGAGACAGGACAGACTGCTCAGCCCTCGTCTGCTTGTCCTCAGGTCTTTCCTGGAGTTCCATCCCAGGATTGTGGTTGTAAGCCAGGCTGATGTTTGCTTATAACATGCCAGCTGTGACAGCCTTGCCACCAGCTGCTACTCAGGATCAGTCATAACGGGGCTCTGCTCCTATGAGGTCCTGCCTAATTTTGTGTTGAGGCTGAAGGGGCAGCTCTGGTATCCAAACTGCTCAGCATCTCACCAGCTTCTGTGGTAGGGAACTGACCTGCGAGCCAGGGTCGCTAGTCTGTTTTTGCCATTTAAAATCCATTTCTTGGTGCCTATTGTAATTTGTGGTTTGCACACAGGGAAGCCGGGGTCTGCGAAGTTCGTTCATGATGGTGGTGGCACATAAGGCAGCTTCTCACCTCGCTGAAGGAGGTGGGGTGCAATGTCAGAAACCAAAGACCACTCCATTCTAAAGCTGGGTTCTAAGGTGGATCAGGGGAGATCACCACGGATCACCACTGTCTGTGCTGCCCTGTTCAAAATGAAATGGTTAAACGGTTCAAGGTGGTGAACTCTTCATTCTGTACGGATGACAAGGGCAGCTGTGGTTGAATCAAACAACTCAGAGAAGTGGAGGCAGTGAGAGCCCATTGCACCAATGGAGGCGAGGGGCTGTGGTGCATCCATTCTTTGTTGCTATTGATGTTCCTCTCCACTCAGCGTGGACCCTGCAGCTCCCCCTGCTGCTTCCACACCTCTCATCCTATGGTTTCCCACATCAGGGCAGCTCTATACCATAGTGCAGTGAGGTTTCCTGCTTGGGCAAAGCCACATGTCCTGACACCTATGGGACATCTGGAAGAGACCAGTCTGAGGCTCAGCTCCAGGTCCTGCTATCAGTACTCCACAGATCTGATCTGTGCCACAGATAGGTTTGTCCACTAACATTTTTGTTCAAGATTACGTGAAAAATTCAAATTTAGCCCCAGTTCTGGTGTAATACTTTTGAGGTTTTCAAAAATGCCTGATATTTTAAACCATTATTCCTTATTTAGAAAAAGGGAGTTTTGAATGTCTAAAACCTTATTTCTTGTTTACCATCTAAATTGACTAGAATTGAAAAAATGAGATACTTCAGTCTAAGAGAAGTGTGAATGTATTCTGCAAAATATGAGAAAAAGTGAATTACTAGAAAGTCATGTTAAGGTTGAAACCACTACGATTTGGAGTGGAGAGAAACAATTGTGTAAATATAAAGAAGAACTTCCAATCTAAACAACTTATAACAAAGTACCTAACTTTGTGTATTTTCCCTTGGAATTTTAAATGCACTATACGGAAGCTTTCCATGTGCCTGCCCCAGTAAAATTTGCATAAGAGGTTCATGGCATCCACCAAAGGCCCACAGCTGTGGGATGTGATTCCCAGTATTATCTTGTGATTCTGCAGTGAGGTAACGTGATGCTCAGACTGTACCTTCTGTTTTGTGGGTTTGAGGGGCTTAGTGTTCTCTCACTTGCTTGTATCTGCATTTTGGGTGATCAGCTGAATGTCCTGCTCACATAATTAGCTTCATGTATTTCATCAGAATAGACTCTAACATGCTGTAAGTACCACGTGGGAAAGAGTTTGTCAGGCACTGTGGAAGAACTTGATGTGTGGAGGATTGGAAGAAGGGTGAATTGTTTAGAATGAGTTAAGGTATGCCGACTGCTATGAGTTCAGGAAATGGAAGAATGTCGGTATAATATTGGGAAATACTTCGCAGTCATAAGGTCTACTAGTCCCTTAAATAATCCTCCAAGTCAAGTGATGAAATCCCTGTTGCTTAAGATTCTTTAAATAGAAAAATGGCATGGTGTTAGAGGCAATTCTTCTCTGTCGATGTGCTAGACTAAAAGACATAATGCTATTCAGTGCCTACCCACAGCTCTGAGCGCTGAAGCATTTTATTTTGAGACTGAACAAGAAAATGGTGATGAATATTTCAAAACTTTAGTATCTCACGACAGCTGTTTTGTTAAAAATTATAGAAAAATGAAACTACATATTTTATTGATGTAAGCCTCCATGATCCTTTCTTCAGCATATATATATTTCTCACTGGTTTTTGACCTTGCATCGCCTGGCCTTGCTAAATGTTGAATTTCCATTCTAACAAGCAAAAATGTCAAAGCGTCAGATTCAGGTGGGTGGAGAAATGAGGAAATTAAAGTGAGCACAGAAGCCTTGAATAGATGCCTAATTGCCTCCGAAATGGGTAGAACGTTCAAAATTGTCTCATGGTAGACAGGTATATCAATTGTTCTTAAATACATAAGTATTATGTAAATACAAAGAATTTACTGCATGAAAATTAATTCAATCATATTTCTGTGACTGATTTTCTGTTCAGTTTTCTACATGATAAATTCAGGGCTTTTTTCCCTTCTGATCTTGTTCTGATATTAATGCCTTAATGGAAGAATCACTTTATGCCATCTTTTCACTGTGAATAGTACTAAAATAGAACAGTATTAAGATTCTCAGCTTTGTGGGGTGAAGCATCTGGAAAAGTGCAGTATGCCAGCCAGGAAGAGCAAGGGCTATAAGACATTTTAGGAGCCTTTACTTAGCAGCATTTGCTTTTCATACTCTACTTAATGATGGGGGACAAAAAAAAACATTCAAAGAATGACTTGGGGGTGTAGGCACAGAGGTTTCTCTCTGTTGGCAGAGATTGAAACAGCAGTGCTGAAGTATAAGTTGTATGAGTTAATTAATAGTCTATTAATTGCAGGGGGTTTTAGCTATGGTGCTTGCGATAGTATTTTAAATGTGATAATATTTTAGAAGTTTAGATAATGTTTTTGCTATTTCCACTGTTACCTCTTCTTTTGCCCATCAGAACACACAGCAGAGAGGAGCAGTTCCATACTGGGAGGATCTTCACCACCCCTTGTAATGAATAAGTAGAGGCAGGAAGATCAAGCTGGTTTGGAAATGCAGAACTACTTTTGTATGAAGATGCCAACCTGAAATATTTAAAGGGGTTTCAGATTTGCTGAGCTTAAGTTTGTCAAAACTGAAGAAATCCATGAAACTCTGAATTCTGCAAAGCTTGCTTTTTATGAGCAAAGAACTGTTAAAAGAATTTTGCCAAGCTCTCGTGCCAGCTCAACTCGAGTGCTTAATCATCATGTTTGCTATTGTTATAAAGTGCCACATAAAATCTGTGGTTTTAGTGTAAGAAGTCCGGTCTGGGAGATTCTGTGTCTGTGTTCTAAAATTGTCCTGGCTCAGACCTAGCAGCTCTAGTTCCAGTTTTTGGCACTTATTTCTGTCTGGTTTTTAAAAAGTGGCTTGAATTTTCCGCCTCACTTTCCTCTCCATAAAATGGGGTGGGAGAGTATGTTTGCGCATGTATTGGCTAACGGGACGACGAGGCAAAAACAGATAGTGACAAATCCTCTTTCCTGGCCCATTTCCACACAGGATTACTTGATTATGTGCACCTAATTTAGTCACGGCGACTCTTAGTATTTAATCTGCAGAGGGTAAAAAGTAGTTCAAACCACTTGCACACCAGGCTGCCAGACACCAGTTTCACTGGAGAAGGCAGTGCATTGCCCCAGGATTAGATTATTCCCATTACAGACACCCAAGGTGTCTCTGTCCTTTAACTCTGTGGGAAGATGTTGGTTCGATGATCAGCCTTGTAAATGTAGCTACTGTGGCAGCCTGCTTGGTGCCCTTATATTGGGAGGTTTCATCAGCCCTGTCTTTATTTTAAAGGTATCCTATGGCTGATTTTGTGCTTCCCTGGTCAATAGGAGATCATGACTACTTTATTTATTGCAATGTGATGAACTTCATTAATTTGTTAGAAAGATAAAAAGAAAGCAGTGAAGCCATTTCTAAAACACCTTTTTTCTTCAATCTTTATATCACATTTTCTAAAACATTTAGTCTTCAGCGATACTGAAGGGTGTCCCCTCTGATAGGGATGTGAGAGAGACATGAGGAAGAAGAGAGCTGATGGTGGAGTGTGAATTTTATGGTCTGGGGAAAAGCCTTGGTCAGTCCAGAGCCAGTAACAGGCACAAGCACAACACTCATCTTTCTGGGGACACTCAGCACTTGGAGCAGTGGCACTTAAAATATCCTTTTGAAAATATGAAGACAAGCTGTGGCTGGAACATGTCTGTCACATCCAAATTAAAACTTCTCTGAAAACCAGAAAACTCTCTATAAATTGTCCTTTTCATACTCTTATCTTCCTATTCTATCTGTTGAGGGGGGAAACACTCGTTTAGAAGTGAACCCTGTGGGTATTCATTGAAATGGATTAATCTTTTAATTTAGCCCAGAGAAAAATTAGGAATAAAGCTTTGAAGAAATGAGAGCTCATCCACTTCTCTTTTTCTTTTTCCTTTTTTCTTTCTAATTTTTTTCTTTTTTTTTTTCCTTGCCTTCTAATGGAATCACAGTTAAAATCTTCATAGTCTCCCACTAATAAAGTATGACCTTGCAGGACTTTTGAGAAACTTTCTGCTTCACCATGTCCCTCTCATGCATTTCATTTCAGTTTATAAATCAATATTTTAAAAGGGTTAATTTTGGATGTCTAGCTATGGGGCTTATCACTGGAGTATTCCATTGATTTCATCTGCATTTTTTGTGCTTTCTGAAATTCAAGCCTGTGGTAATCTAGACGCATTCAACTCCACGAAGATACACCTTCAAAAAGCACCACATATTGCTTCTGGTTCAATTCTGCATTTCGTATTGTCTGTGAGGTTGAAGCCAGTGAGCACAGTGAGGCATTCTGGCTTTGAAATCTCTAAGTAAATCAAACAGTTGTCTGACTGAACCAATTACTGCCAGTGACAAAAATCATTACAGACTCTATGATAATAGGCTTTCTTCCACAGATAATTTAAAAAAAAAAAGTATTAATTTAAAGATACAAGAAGTTTAATGTGGTAGTTAGGAGCCAACTTTGAGTCACAGTGAGACAAAGAAAAATACTTGTGTCACAGTTTTGAGTTATGTAAATTTTGAAAAGATTCTTTAAAACTTTGTTTTCCCTTGTGTGATTTCTGCTTAGGGTCAGCAAGGCTGTTAGCTTGTTTTCCTAAACAAGAAGCAAATCAGCTTGAGGTTCAGGGTTTCTTTGCTCTCTTTCAACAAGGACCAAATTTAAAAAGTGAGACTGAGATGATCTCCTTGCAGTCATATTATTAACAGCCATCGTCAGAAGTAAAACGTTTTGAATTTGTCACACAAACAGCTCAATCCAATTGCCTTACCAGCAACAAACAGGACCAAAGTTATAAGTACTATAAATATTACTGGCAAATCGCATTTAGACCAAAAGGTTTCAGAAAACAAAACTGTCCTCTTTATAGAACGTGAAAAATCAATTGCCAAATGGTATGCTCTTGCAAAATGAAGTGTGGATAATGAACACAAACAAACAGGGATTTGGAAAAAGCCTGTAAACTGTCCCTCTTGGGAGGGAGAGTGACTGATTAGCTGAGGACAACCATGGTGGATTAGTGCAGGTATGTATTAATAGTGGAGCAAGGGAAGACAAACTTCAAAGATGTTTCTAATCTTTGATCCCATTAGGAATCCTGCAGAAGACTTGTGAATTCTAATTTAGTAGCATGAGAAATGTTACAGCCAAAAGAGTGCAGCACTATTTTTAGAGGAAAAACTTTTTCCATGTAGAGGTTGGGCTGGAATATCACTCATGACATTTTTTCCATCACACTAAACTAGTCCAAACAGGTTAAAATTGAGGTCATTTATGTAAGTCGTCCAGGTGCTCTTAAGAATATCTGAAATGAAAGAAGGAACAGCATCTTTTGCAGCTTTCATTATTGCCACGAGTCTGTTAGTTGTGATCCAAGAACTTGAAAATTGCAGTTTAAACAGCCTTTCCTTCCGGCTTGCTGCTTGACAATCTCTAGAGGCCTGGACAAGATTACATGAGGCTGTAAACAGCCCAGAATGTTGAGTTCTTTGTCTTGTGACAGGTGTGAGACCACAGGCTTTCAACTTGGGATTTCCAAAGTTAATTTAAATGCTAGAAAAAAGCTGTCTGAGGTCTGAAATAAGTAAAACCACCACTGGCAGAAAAATGACAGACTGAGACCCTCCAACCAGGAACACTGCGCTGAAATAAAACAGGAACAATTGGACACTATTTTCCTCCAGGGTGGGAGTTATCAGAAACTGTGGGCTGTTGGCACACAAGATATCAGTGACACCACCATCAGCAGTAGCAGACGTTCAGTCCCTTGGAGATGAGTCCAAGTAAGGCTTCCCATGTGGCAGCTTTAAGGGTCTACCTGTGGCATTAATGTGGTTGGAGGAAAAAGCTGCTGGCATTTCTGTGGTTTACAAACAAGCCTTTGACTCTCTGTTCTCTATGGCAAGAAGTAACTTAAGCTGGGCTACATGGTGCAAATCTTCAATTTATGCTCTTTCCAACTTCATGATCTGCTCATCTGTCTTGACATGGCATAAGTTGCCATCGCTACTTCTATAGAAGGCTACACAATCAGAAATACTTATGCACAAATATGAACACTTAGGATGAGAGAATAAAGTGCTCTGATTCAGAGGTGGGAACTGGACCTCATTGGAAGAGCTAGCAATGTTCCCACATAAACCTTGACATCAGATCGTGCATCAGTGGGGTTCGTCTCAGAATGGGGCATGTCACTCACTGTGTGCTGATTCACCAAGCAGTCGTAGGGGTACTCTGTTATTTAGTGCACACTATCTGGATTGGGCCATTAGGCATCGAGCAGTGTGTATTTCTGTGTAAAAAGGTAAAAACTTTTAACCAGAATGCAATGGAGATGATGCATACACTGGCCAGCTGGTGGACTGATGCCAGCAGCAACTTCTAGCAACACTAATGCTGCACGGTGGACCTTGGTGACACCAAACAAGGCCACACCAGTTAGTTTTTTCATGTCACAAACCTTTCTCCAGCTGAACATGACACCAGTCTTTTCTGTTTGTTTTCTTATTTAAAGTAAGCCTCCCAAAGAATACAAATTCCATTATAGTCCTTAATTAAACTACCACAGAGAAAGAAAATATTTTCTAATTGGCAGACAAGAGTTAAGAGACACCCTTCTACCTCACCACTAAAAGCAGAGAAGCAATACAGTAAATGAAGGAGTGAGTTGTGACCAACCACTGCCATGCATCTCAGAAAGAGTGTGCACTTCTGATGCCCTGATAGTGTAATATTAAAGTCTAGTCAGTGGTTAACTTCCTGTCTATCCTACCTTGCTCTTATACTGTGCTCCTGTCAGCCATTCCTGGAAAGGTATGCACAACCTCCAGAGAAACTAAGCAAAACTGAGTGAGGAATGATGAGTTTTGAATAAAATGGCACATCTCAATCAAAACATCTTATGGCCAAACCTGGGAAACCCTTGTACTGTCTTCCCCTGCTGCTAAACTGTATGGAATAGTGTGGGCTGGAGTTCAGTCTGGGCCCTCAAGTGTATGGTATGATTTTTCGTGTTTAAATGAGAAAAGTAAAAATGCAGCAGTTTTAACCATAATTTTTCTCCTCAAAAAAGAATATATAGTTTATTTGATGCTTTTTATAAACTCTTCATATAAATTTTATATAAGCTCTTCTGCTCCATTCTTACTGCACAAGGCAATCCACGAATTAATATTATTTTTGTAATCTGAGGAAAGGGGATTTCCCAATGAAAAGTATTACAATACTTTTATTTAAACTGAAGGCCTATTTTTAGATGCTTGGATGTGTCCTGGGATAAAACATTCTTTCTCTGACATGTTGTAATGTTGACTAAATGTATTATGTACTGCATCTAGGTATCTAAGGAATTTTAATTGTCTCAGAGGTACACAATAGTGTTTTAGAATTAGGATATTTATCACTTGTCACAGCTTGTAAATTTAGATACAGAACAGGCCTGTACACTGTCAAGCTGCGTGGGAAAGAAGAATAAGAGGTAGCGTCATGGTCTCTGTATGCCTTCCAAGGAACAGTTTGGAAGCATGTTCTAAAAATGTCTGAGATGTAGCTTAAAAAGGTGTTGTTTAAAAAAGCTTAAACCTAAAAGAAAGATGCAAGAAAATTTAAAAGAAAAAAGCTGATGCGAAGAAACTGTCTTTTGTGCGCACAAGTCAGCCTCACTTCTTTGGCAAAGCGATAGCTGCTCTAAGAAATGTACTGAATTATGCATGGCCTACCAACAGTCCTGCTCTGGAGCTCAGTTGTGGTGGCTTCAGGGAATGTGTGCACTCCTGAGCTGTCATCTCTCTACCCATTGTGTGAATCAAAAGTACCTGCAGATAAAAAATTCAGATTAATTGAAAAAAGCCTCCAAGCAGCTCACTAAGTGATAGAAGCTTGCTATCACTCACAGCTGGAAGATTAAACTGTGGACTGTCATGGTAAACAATTTGCAGCTATGATTCATTTGGTATTCCCCACTTTAAAGCATGACAGCTATCATGTTTTAAAAAAGCCCAACTGGTAAAACTAGTCTAAAACATCAAAGATTGGTGTATTTTAAATCAGACTGGCTTTTTCATGGAGCCCACAGTTTCATGACTGTAATTTTTATTTTGTTTTTCTTTTTAATTGGGTTGATGGCGAACGTTTCCCTAAGTGGTACCTCAGCAGCTGTCATAAGATGGTTTCTGCTCTTAGCCAGGGTGGTGGGAAGCATCTTGGCAGGGTTGAAGAAAAGCAGCAAGGTCCATTTATGACTTCTCCCCTGCGCATATAGCCAGATATATGGAGTGATTATCCTGCTAATATACATTGTAATGCCTATTTATAGTCCTTAAAATGTGGTCGTTTGTTAGTGTTCAATTCCAACGTGCCTGTGCACTGTCTCTGTTTTGCTGTTTTCTCTCATGGCTTCAGACAAGGGACTCCGTCTCTTATTGGTGCTGCCTGTCACTTGCATGGCATCCAGTGATGATTTGGAAGACTGGTGCTAAATAAGAATTGTGGTAACATTTGCCTCTACTACAGCAGACATAAAGCTTCACCCTGCTTTTTTGCAGTTTGTAATTAACTAATGAAATGTATATGTAATTAGCTTTGATAATGCTTCCAGGAAAGTACTGCATGCTTGTTTGAAAGTTTACCTCATTGTATAGGTATTTTAGAGGGAAGTTTTTTGGGGAAGGAAGTTCTGCTGGAGTTTTTAGATGTTTTCACTGGGTGGACTGTAAAGAAGTCAGGGTTTTCCCCAGACTTGGATTTCTGAATTTTTTGCAACTTCCATCACCAACGCAAGGTTCTCCCACTGCTTGACATAATGCCCTGTCACTTGGAGCCCGGCTGGGTGTGCTGGCATCTCACTTTGGCAGCTAGGGCTGGATGAACCAATTGTGGTGGATAATGTGCTCAGGCACATTAGCCCTGTGAGCGTGCACAAATTCTGCCTGTGGCTAACAAGATGCTGCTGCCTCTGCCTGTGACTGTGGGGGCAAGGAGCCAGCTGCTGGTACCTTCAGACATTTCACCTCACACAGCTGCAGAGCTCAGAATATGGGGGTCCCACTGCACCAGGAGCACAGCTGAAAACCAAAACCACCCAACTTTCTTGATCCCTGTCCTTGGCTTGGCATTGGACCTGATAATATTAATACAGTTTTGCCTTGAGAGTGGGACACGAGATGTAGCAACCTATTGCAGTAAAATAAACTAGTAGTATGTTTTATGTCCCCCAATATACAGTGCATATTCCTGTGTATCAAGTGATATGTTATTTATGGCATTTTAGTTACACCTAAAATAAATTTATTTAAATTTAACTTCTCTTCAGCATTAGCTTGCAGGTCTGGAGATAAATAAACCAGTTGACATTGGACTTTCATCGCATTCTGTTCTGCTTAGCAGATATTTTACTATTCAGTTCCAGCAACATTTTCGCAAAGATACAGGAACAAATCACCTTATAAAAATTACTGTTCATCTGGTAAGGGCTGGGGGGCTTTAGGTTTTACACTTCCCTTTTTCTTTCACAGTATTGTCCTGGAGATGAAGCAATTTTTCTGGTAGTGAATTCAAAGGAGGTGGATACATGGCGTAAAAATTTTCAGAGCAATCTGCAGGTGCTGAGAGATGGGAAGGAATGGCTTAGCTGGGGGTGGCCCTGGCACCCACCCTGCATCTGGAGTCCTAAACTGTCCATGAGTCATGGGGGTTTTCAGCACAGGACTTCAAGACAAACTCTCTGAGAACTCAGAGTGATGCATGGGAATAAAATAGTACAAGCACAGGGAGTAATTAAGGGCTGAAGGATCACTTGCACTCATAATAACTTGAATAATTGTTTTCATTGGCTTCATAAGGTCTAGTCAGTGCCATATACCTTGGAAGGAGAGGTCTCCAGCAGTCTGCTGCAGCACCAGCTGGGAATTCATATCATCCAGAGAACTTGGGAACAAGGTGTTTCCACTGTGACTGCAAGTGGGAACTCCAACAATAACAGATAGAAAACAACCTACATTTTCAAATATCTCACTTTTGTTTGAAAAAGCCCCCACAACAGATTATTAGACACTTGAAGGTTAATCTGTTTACAGCTTCATAAAGAACTCCAGTTAGCTGAAATATGGAGAGCCTCTCCACATGGTAGTGTTAGTGCCAACTCCAGAGATTCTGTAGAAACTGCTTGCACTTTCCTGCTGGCTGAAGGGGCGCAGTGTGGTGACAGATTTTAGCATTTATGTGTTAAATGATATGGCTAGACACAGGAACCTTTATTTTCAGTGGACAAACCTGTTCAGTCAATTTTTTGGCTCTTAAGTGCAATTTAATACATTGATGATTCTAAAGAAATTTCTGTTGAAAGCTGTTGGTAAATGACAATTTGTTTTCTTTTAGAAAACTGTTGGGAAGCAGGCAATTGTTGTTATCACTGCCTTGTGAAAAGGCTGAGCTCTCACATGAGCCATCTTGGAGCATATTGGAAGGTTTATGTGGGATATTTGAAGCCCAGGTGCCTGCAGCTCTCCGAACCTTCTGTGTCCCAGGATAATTGGTCTGAGACCCAGAGATGGGCTTTCTGGGACCACAACAGGGAAAATGACCACCAGCTGTGGGAACAACGCACTGGAAGAGAAGTTCACCAAAGCCGTGTCAGGGGGAGCATGATAATGCTTCAAGACTGTGTTTGAAGTGTTCTGGCACAAATGTCACACAGCCACTTGTTCTCAGCTCCAGTGGAAGAAAGCTCTGCTTCCTTGGGGAAAGTTTTAGGAGCATTTATGCTTTTATATAATGCAATGATGTCCCCTCCAGACTTCCTGAGCTGAGGGAAAACTTCCATGGGTGTGTTTCAACAGTGAAGTAGATATAGTCCTTCATCTCTGTAAAGCTGGCTTTGGCATTTATCATATCAAAGTATTCAAATTTATGAAACAGCTTCTTGGAGCTCAGTTAGTCCCATGGGTGACTTTTTTTACAGAACCAGCAGCTGAGCTGCCTCTCTGTGAAAACTGCGCAGGGAAAAGAGAGAACTGTGTCATGTGAGCTGCAGGGAAATTAGAACAAGCTAATCAAAAAATAGCAAAAAGGGAAGTTAGACATTAAAGGTGCTTTCATATAGACCGTGGTCCTAATGTGTATTATAGTCTAGTGCACAACTAAAAGTATAGCCAGAATGCAGCCAGAAAAGACCTATTATCTACTTGATAGATATCTATTTGATAACAGATACTTTTTCCATTAAGAAATGATAATGAATATATGTAAGGCATTTCACAAAGTTTTCTCAGGGAGATCAGAAATGTCAGGTCACTGAAAACAGGGCAGCATGGTGAGAAATGCTTGCTTTTGACTGATGATTAGTAATACTAAGCATGATTTGGGGCAAATTTTCTCTACTGTTGTTTATCACATGCATAAAGGACAGACTTTGACTAGGAAGCTTGTTTCTCTTATATTTTTTGAAAATAATTTATGACATCTAACCTATATTTCTCTTGCAAGAGTTTATACGTGCTTGTCTTGTTCTATCTGCAGAGGATGCAGAGAATTGCTTCTGCCCAATACACATTTGGAGAATTGTTTCTGCCTAATACATATTTGAAGACTCCTGTCATGTCTCATCTCGTTTCCCTTCTGTAGAAATGAATCAATCCAAGTGCTTCAGCTTTTTCCCATGCAATACTTTCAAAGACCTCTGGTAATTTTCTGTTCCGCACCTTTGGACTTCTTCTGCTTTGAGTGTGATTCCCTGACTGAGACTAGCAATAGAAAGCTAATATAAATCCCACTTTATAAAACTTTCCATAATGGAAGTCAATCACCCATCAAGGTCAAGGAAATTAAGTCTTTCAGAGTTGATATGAACTTGCCTAAGGATACCAATCAGAGAACAGGCAGAGCCAGGAAGATGATTCAAGACCCCAACTCCTTGGCCAGTCCTTGCAAAGACTGGCAAACACACCACCTGCAAGCCTTTCCTTGGAGAAATGTACCATGCAGAATCATTAAAAGATCTGGACTGCCCCCCGGAAGTGGTCCTTTTTCTTGCAAAGTGTGAGAGGTAGCAGTGCCTCTTGTATTTTTCTACTGACTGCTCTTGGTATGGTGTTCACCCAGCTGAACTCCTACGGCTCTGGCCTCTTGCAGTTTGAAGACATGATGATTTAAAATGTGCTTTATCCTCTTCTCTGTCACCTTCAAAACCTTCCATAAATGGAGATGGGCATCCAAGTTCAAGTTCTGTTCAGAGCAAATGTGTGCCTTTTAGCGATGGATTAGAGAAGAAAACCAGAGCATTTTAAAAAAGAAGAGCTGGTATATTCTGCTTGCTCCAACAGCAGCTCACTTCACCAACTCAATAAAGTAAAACTACAAGTTTCTCTAAAATGAGGTTGTAGGAGAGGTTGCCCAGCATGAGCTGAAATTGCAGCAAATTATTTCTTTTTAAATATTGTGGAGTAGTGAGTACATTAAGATGCTCAGCCTTCTCATTAGCTATAAGATATTTGCTGAACCACAGCACATCTCAGCCACACGAGTAAACACATACTTATCTATCTGGTTTAAAAATGCTAAAATATTCCAATCATTATTCAGCTGATCTATACATCTTACCTTTGCAATTGCTCGTGCATGTTTACTTTCTTTATTGTTTGTTTGGGGGGTTTTTTGTGGTTTGGTGTTTGGTTTTCTTTTTAATAAGATACATTTATTCATTTTCTTCTCTGCTCTATTGGAATAGTTTATCTGTAATTTAAGGTGCAGTAACTTTGTTACCAGTGGAAATCAATGAATTAATTTGATACCGTCAATTGCTTAACCTACCCAATGCCAGAGGGACCCCAGTGCAAGAAAGGGTGTACTGATACTTTATGAGCATGCAGCACTTGCACCAGCACACTGCTGATTAAAAAACACAGGAGGCATTTCTTCAAAGGATTCTGAATAAAGCCTTTGGTCCTTTTTTCACATGTGGATTTCTTTTATTTTTTTTCATTGTCCTAAATACATTTGTTAGATTACTTCATTTTGAATTGTAGTTGAAGTTTCATTAGAGAAAGATTTTGCATACATTTAATCCATCACTGAAAACAATCGAGAGTTATATATATATTTGACCTGATAAATATCTCAGCACTTAAAATCCTTCTGAATCCTTGGATAGTGCTACTTAATCTCTTAAACATGCACTTATAATTACTTAAGAATCCGCACACTGGAGATCTAGTGACCCAGTTGTGCTCTGCACTGCTCTGTGTGTGAGGTGATTTGGGTTTTATTAATCCAAATAATTTTTGAACCCTGTGAACATACTCAGGACTTTGCAAGTGCTGATGAGCATTGCTTGCAAGCTGAGCAAGTGGTGTTCTCCAGCCAGAAGCTCTGTGACGAGTGCACAGCCCTGCGATGCACAATGTGGTGGTGAGCTCTGCCCTTAGAAGATGTTATAAATGTAGTGTAGTTACTAGGAAATGTGTGTGCTGAAACTTGCAGTGGTATCAGATACTGTGGCTAGGAAACTGACTGGAGATTGCCTGGAACTTTTGAACTCAAATAATAGTTTTTTTCAAATGTAAATCTTCTCTATAGTACAGAAGAAAAGTAAATGCTTTTCCTTCCTTTGAGGTACAGTGGTGGTATTAATGTGACTTAACTGCATTTCAGGGTAGTTGCAGCCTCTGAATGCTCTATTAGTATCACTAGCTACAACCACTTTCTATGACCCCTTACCTATGAATTATTTCTGTTCCAGAGAGGGAGGAAAAAATTATTATGTATGAAATAATAGAATGTCTAGTATATATCTCTCCTGAAGAAATAGAGGTGTGTTTATTGGTATGAATGCACCAAGCTTAGTCATCATAAACCCCACTGTATGAAGCTGTTAAAAACTATTTGTTACTGGTAATAATATGTATATATTTATTAGCAGTTGTCAATATTTTAATGTCTAGCTTCACAACTAGCTGTGCTTAGAGAGACACTGTCAAGTTAAATGTTCCTTCTCTATGTTTCAAATGGTACATTTGGTAGTTAAAATGAAAGAATGCAATAAGAAAAGAAGTTGAAAATACTGTTTGGTTTTGCTTACAATAGTCCAGCCATATGGATGGATTAGCTGCCATCTAAGCAATTTAATTTCAAACATCCTATCAGAGCATTTCTGAGATGTGCCCTGCACAGCAGCAGCACTGCTGGTTTCTGTCCATCCTCAAACCCATTGCTTAAAAAGCTCTTCTGTTTTCTACACCACTACCCCATTTACCTGCTCCACACACACTTTGAGACCCAACATGTCACTCACCCTGTCCTCGAGTCCTGTTAGCACTGACGTTTTCATGCCAAACAAGCATCCCAAGCTGCTGCTGGGGGAGATGAAAGGAGCACCCTTGGCAGTAGTGTGATACTGTTCGCACAGACAGCTGAAGGAGTGCTGGATTTTCGAGGTGATAGGCATTTTGGGCTCACCTTAACCCATCTGCATCAGCAGATGGAAGGTGGGCCTTTCTAGGAGCTGTATAGCAGGTGACAGCTGCTAATTATCATATACTGAAGATTTTGCATGGTGAACAAGAATTATTTCTAGAGAAGCAAAATGGGTTTTTTTCCAAGTCTCCAGCGCAGCTGACCATGCTGGACTGGGTCATGTCACTGCAGGTAAAGCCCACCATGATCTGTGCCTGCCTGCTGTGAGTTGCTGTTGGGTATACCCGTAATAAGGTACACCTGCCCTCAGGTACTTCCTCTTCTGGAGACACCTCACATCCTCCTCCTCCTATCCCACTGCAACAATGTCATCTGAGGTTCCTCCTTGACTACAGGTCAGACCAGTAGTCCTCCCTGTCATGTAGCTCTTGCACCATCTGGAGCTGAAAGCCTCCTCAGAGGGCACTGACTCACCTTGCATAGCACAGGAGTCATTCAGACTTGAATGTACTTCTTTTGTCAAGGGCAAACAAACCTGCTTTCTTCTCCCATAAGTAGGCTTTGGCAGCGAATGAACCCTTTAAGTTAGTTAGCAAATAACTGCAGTATAGGATAGAGAATCCTTATGGAGAAAAAGGGGAGTGAAAGTGTGAGCATATTTACATACAGATATACAATCAGTTTTTCTTGGGGTCTAATTCAGAAACCACCATTACAGCAGGGTACTCTGTATTAATTGGAGCTTTCCTTCACTCAGAGAAAGTCACCTCCTTCCAACACTCTCTGAAGTCAATCACAGTGTGGTTCAGAATAAATGGAAGTGCAGCCCCTTCCATTGCAAGATCCTTGGGGACCTTGCTACAGCACAAGGGGCATTAAAAACCTCCATGTCACATCTTGGCCTCTAAAACAGCTGAAAAATAAACAGGGCTTCTGTGCCACGAAGCTCTGTCCTTAAAAGTACCATAAACAAAAATCAGGACTGTGAACCTGTGGTGCCTGTGAGTGCCAGAGACAGGATACTGCTTATGCACTGGACAAAACATTGCCACATCAGAGGCATTAAAATGACAGGTTTATCCTATAAAATGAACTTGAAAGGTTCAGCTCTCCAGCCACCTGCTCAGGTCTGGCTAGGTATTGTCTGAGACAGCCTGATTGGGTCAGATCTGATCCATTCATACCTTAAATTTTGATGCTATGGCTTATCTTTAAAGATGAGCTATAGACATTGGTTACTTTTGATCTGCCTGCTTTCCACTCTGTTAGCTTTCTGTTTGTCATCATGGATGATGCATAGCTCTCTCCAAAATTTGTTATTCATCTTTAGCTGTGCATGCTTTAAGGCTGAATCTATTATTTCTACATGGCACATCAGAGATAGAGCTTTTCTTGTTATGAAAACAGTCACCGTAATCAAGTGAAGATTAATGGAAAGATCATTTCTGTGAATATCAAGAGTTCCTGTAATGTGGTATTTTCTATGTTAATATATTCAGAAACTGGATTGCAATACTGCCACCCCCAACTCTGCTATTTTTTGGACTCTCTTTTACCCCCATGTACAGATAATGTACTGGGCTGTGATCTCCCCCCAGACAGTTGCTTGTAGTAGCAGCATCCTGAACTTCTGTACCTGCACATGATGTATCCCACTTAACCAACCCTTCATGAATCATTTGTCCTTTAAAGCATATGTTTTATTCTAGCAGAACATATGGTCTGCCTTTGCCTGCCTTACATACTATTTGAAGCAGCCAAGCCTCATTCCTAGATGTTTTCTGCCTCATTAGAGTCATTATTGTTTTGGTCTTTTGTCAGAATGGAGTCCAAAAAATTTATTTTTTTACATTCTGAGTATGCTGCATCCTCGACAATTATTTTTGAATCAGAGGTGTCCCAGCCTCTCTTAAATTTTCAGCCATATGCTGCAGAGTGAGTGTGAATCTGGTCAGTTCTCAGGAGAGTTTTCATGCATTTATGCCCCCAAATTGTACCACCGAAGCCCTTGGGTCTTCTGACATGGTGTGAATAAAATTCTGAGAGCATGTTGTCACTGAGTAGCCTGAAGAGCAGCTGAGGATGTTCTTACAGACCTCCCTGCTGCAGAGAAGGGTCCTTACATGTCTTCTTCTTCTGCTTCCTCTCCTATAAGACAGGCAGCAGAAAACGCCCAAGTCTTCACAGGTCCTGGGCATGGATCTAGTGGGAAAACATGCACAGGGATTTCTTGCTGAATTCAACAACATGCTCTGGTGGGCTAGAGAGACATGCTTGACTTTATGCTCATGCTTGAGCTAGAGGTTCAGCTGCTTGCTGTGGAGATGTTTTTGCCTATCTCACAATGTTTCCTTGTGCATAGGCTGCAGGCACAATATGAGAGCCGTACTGAGGTAGCACTGGATGGCTTTGGAAGAGTTTGAAGCCACATACTCAAGGTCTGAGTGTCTATCAGTAGCATCAGTCCCTGCTCCTCCTTTTCCTGTCTGACTCTGTAAAAGATGCATAAATTTGGTTTTTCACTTCTGTTGAGGTGTTCTTATTAAGAATGCCTGAGTGCAATGCCATTTTGATTGCTCACAAGGCTGTGGAAATGTTTTTTTAAAGTCCAAAATGATTCATCTCATTTAGCATGTGTCACATACTTCTGGCCATACCAGGGCAACCTGAGACCTTCTTGGTGAGGGTCCACCCCTGCTGTTGCAGGGACAGTGCTGCAGTGGCTTTGGGGCACCAAGAGGCCAAACTATATGTTTCAGCTATATATATTACACAGTGAAAGTCTGCACTAAAACCCAGCTACTTCTCATTTATTCTGTCTATCTGCCATAGTGACAGTGTGCACGAACAGTGGCTCACCTGCTTGAGCATGCCCTGAAATCACTGTTGACTTAGTCTGTCCCTGCTATTCCTCTTATTAATTTATAGTTTATTCAGAAAACACAGACATTTGACTGAGGTGCCTTTGGGTCTTTTAGCTGGCTTCTAGCCAAGTTTGCTTGTCAAGGAACCTTCCTTTTCTTCTGGTGCAATATGTTTGTGCTGGTTGCTAAGCAGATTACCTCCCAGCTGCATATTTAACAGGAGTGAGAATGGTGACACAGAGTTCGGAGGTGCTGGAGAGCAGCATGGGGTTTTTTGCATTAGGAAACAGTAAATAAGGGACTGAAATAATGATAGCTGCTGCTTCCCAGGATGGATTTTTTATGCATGAAGTCCTTGAGACTCTGATACTTGCAGTATTTCATGCAGTGTCTTTATTTCCGTTAATGACTAAAAATGTTTGCACAGGCAGCAAGAAAGCTCATCTGAGGAAATGTAAGTAATGTAAAATTTGTTATGAAATAGATGCTTTTAAAAGCTTTACTATTTCCCTCCAATATCTTTTAGGCAAAATCCTACTGGCGCCTGTGCCATTGTGTTTCCCCTCTTTGTGTAACCCTTTCTACATGAATGCCTTCAAGTATAGCTTCCTCTACTGAGGAGTTACCATGTTCTCTAAGCTAAGTGATTACTGATCCTCTCATTTCCCATTCTTGCTATTTCTGCATAAAAATATGATTATACTGATTGCAGCTTCCTAGTCCACAGAGCTCCTCTAAGATGCATATCGTGGGGCAAGAGGAAATCAGACATAGAGTATCCTCAGGCTAATCTTGCTGTTGAAATTGATTTGAGGAATAAGGTTACATTAAGACCCCATCACTTTGAGTACTTTGGGTTTGGGTTTTTTTGACTTTTTAGTGTGCCTAAGATCTGGTCAAAGCAAACACTTAGTAATTGATAAGATATCTTTTCTTGTATCCCTTTCTTATTTTATTTCTGGATCTTTTCTTTGATGCTACAAGATGTCAAGGGCAGAAACTTCTTTCAGCACACTGGGAGCTCCAGCCTAGTACCCACAGAGACACGTAAATCACTAGAAAAGTTCAGAATAAACACATATTTTCAAGTTACACTTATAAAAATGAGGAGCTTCTCACTGAACACACGGGACTCCAGCAAAACCCCTTGTATATAAGGCCTGATAATAGCTTCATTGTCCTTGGAGGAGAATCTGCTGGGAAGGGAACCAGGCAGCCTGAATTCATATCGTCACCTCTCGTCACGCTCTGAGAATCTCGGCCCAGTAAAAGGGCAGGCAGACCCACTGCAGTTTCCTCCTTGCTTTCTTTAGGGTGATGATACATCGGGATTTTGAGATGTTCCCAGAGGGCAGCTTCCTTCCACTTCTCCATAGAGCAAGTGATGGCCTTACCACGTGCCCTGCTCTTTACACAAAGCTCAAAGGCGCTGGGGTGCTGTCATTTGCTGCAGCTTCTGTCCTCTGCAGAGCACGGCTCTTGCTGCTTTGCGTGTGGCACAGTTAATGATGCACATCCAAAGGCCACTTCCAATTTCCTCAAGTGGGGATTTCTCTGTCATATATGAACTGTGGTGCATCCAGCTGAATAAGGAGCATGTGCTCTTTACAGATGAAATCAATTTATACCAGGGACTGAATTGTCTGGCTTGGAGACTAAAAGCAGGATGAGCTCCGGTATCTATTACCGGTATCTATTACCTCCACCTGCAGGACTGTCTATGGGACTACCTACTCCATGGCAATCATGCATTCCCTGATTTACTGCTGCCCATGTCTGGCCCCAGCAATGGTGGCATTGTTGGCTATTGCTGATCAAGTAAATCAGTCAATCTTGGCACTACAAGCAACACTGTGGCGACATTGCTGGCCAATTTCCCCAAATAAAGGGGCTGTTGCTTGCTGATGAGTCTGGCCAGTGTTTCGGTGGGTAACATATTCTGGACCAGTCTTGGGGAACCTGAATTGCTCAGGTCTGGGAAGGGTCAGCTCTGACCAAGCAATCTCATCTCACTCGTGTGTCTTATTTCCAAAACCAGTGGCACTACTGTTGGCCTAATCCAACCAAATTCATCAGAGACAAAAATTTCAGCATAAACAGCTACAAGTAAGAGGTAAGATCTTACTGACGGTCCTACTGAGGGAAAGCCTGCAAAGTGAACTCATCATCTTTAATAGCAAGAAATCCTCACAGGAAAATGGCAGTGGAAGTGTCCAAATCTGCAGAAACCTTCATTAAAAGCTCTCTCTCTCTTAGACACCAGAGGGTTCAGCCAGAAGACACAAGGCACCAGACTGTATTAGCTCCAATGCTGATAAGATTTTTTCCCTTTCATTTGTGTTTGGAATCACCTAATTGCCACCAGCTAATGCTCTATTCTCCACAATCTTGTTCCTTTCACACGTTTTAGAAAGCTGGGAAAAAAAGGGACAACTCTTAGAGTTTTTACAGTCTCAGGAGTTTTACTCCTCCCTGTTCTCCTTCTGAAAAGTGAACTATTGTTTCACGTGTATCAGAAAGACTGAACAAACTGACAGTGGATACTGAGAGGAGAGAAAAACAATACTCACACAGAAAACCCTTTTTCTCATTGACCTTTTCTTATCACACTGAGAAGGTAGACAGTACTATCATCATTGCTAGCATATTTTCCCCAAATATGCTGGCTAATCAGTAAATATAAAGTTGAAGTGAACAGTTTTACTTACTAAGCATTGCCTCGTGCCTACCTTCATTAAAACTTATCTACCGTCATGTTGCCCAATCATCCACTTTGATTAGATCCTCCTGGAATTCCTCTCCATTCTCAGTCATTTTGTGTAACTTAAATAATTCTGTTTCCTCAGCAGATTCACCCCCTTGCATACTGCTTCCTTCTCAAGAATATAACAAAAGTTGTTGAGTTGCAGAGATATTGAGATCATCTGCATCTTCATCTTGGCAAGAAAATTATTTACTCTTCCTTATCACTTCTTTTCTCTTTTTCAAAACTCTTGCATTTCCACATGTGATTGGAAACTTGCATTAATGTTCTCCCATGGGGGACTATCCCAATAGACTTCAGTAAAACTAAGCAAATGTATGGCCTAGTAATTTTGTGCCCTCATTGATCTCTGCCAGCTTTATTGCAGATAATGTATTTTGACAGAAATTTTGCTTTTATTTCTCTATGTTTAACCATCTGAGTTATTTGTGTCTTCACTGATCTTTTTTATGTTTAGATGATTGTATTTTACAGTGTAGAACGAGAAAATGTGTATTGCAAAACAAAGAACAGATTCCTATTTATACCTTGCAATAGAAATACTAAAAAGGACAAAACCACATTGTTGAAGGCCCTCACCGTTATTTCTGTAAATGAATGAGGCATATCCATGCATTGCTGAAAATCCAGTTAGTAATCCAGTCATTTACAATGTCTTTTTTTCTCTTCTCTTTTCAAAGAGCATTTGTAGTATTTGTAGTTTGTCACCTGTCCTGCATTTAGCTGTTTTGTGATTAATGAGTATCAGGAGAGTGCAAGTTTAGCTTATGTGCTATGAAATGAAACTGGGCGAAAACTGTCTGAGGATACCCAACAATGGCGAGATATGATTTTCCTTCCACACATATTGTTATTTTAGATGGTGTACAAGTACTTTAGAATTAGAAAGTCAAATTATTTTCCATCTTCTATAGCGATAGAGAATAGACATCATTTTAGGTGGAAGAGGTGCGGAAACATGGATGGGCTAATTGCCAGCTGCACAAAGGTCAGATTAATACAGATGGGTTTGTCCTGTGCTGGCTTTCAAAGCTGTTGGTGTGACCTGTTGTGCTGTTGGGTGCATTTGTATCGTCTTGTGAAAGTTATCAAAGGCGGGTCTTGGATGTGCAAAATGGAAGAGAAAATAATCTTAGGTTCCTAAAGATGGATCTGTCAGAGCAGTGGTGAACCAGCTGTTCCACAGCAGAGTGAAATCTTCAAATCCAAACTTGAGAGAGTTCAGAAAGCCATATTAGGATAAGATGCTTTATTTTCTTAGCTCTGTGCATCTTAGCTGTCAGAAATAAATGGCTGGTGAACTGAGTCACCCTGCTACTGAGGGTGTATGTTGTTTGTAAGTGAAATGTTCAACCAGAAGAAAGCATCTTGTCCCTGGCAATCTTTTAAAATTTCACGACTCAGAAAGATTAATTTTGAGAAAGCACTGCCTACCAGCTTCTCAGTCAAAAGGCATAGGAATACCCATACTTTTGATGGTTCTAACTACTTTTTAGGGGGGTTTTTGTTGTTTTTTTTTTCTTGTTACCTGTGCAAGTGAGCATATATAATTTTTTTTCATCTGTATTTTCATCTCTGAGGAAGTTACCTCAATTTGTTTACTGGGCTGTTTTTGAGATTTAGCCACAAATGATTCCATGCTGGCTCAGAAATGTGCCACTTCAGCACAGTTCATGTGTCCAGTGGTTCAAGTAGCTACCATTTAAATTCAATGGCAAATAACTCCTTAACAGTCATGCAAAAAAATAATCACCGTCTGAAATACTGCTACCTGTTCTGCTTGTACACTAAGCATTTTGCACCTGCATAAGAAAGACTGCCCTAATATGTACCTGTAATAGCTAATAAAGGGAGGGTTTGTGTTTACTGATCAGTGCTTGTTTGTAACATTTGAATGTGATAGGCTTCACACTTCTTAAGGAAAAAAAAAGCTATAAAATTGTTTTGAGTTGGTATTGCTCTCCCAGTCTTCTCTATGCAGTGCTTTGTGGGGTAGATTGCAACAAGGTTTGACACTGCCCTGATGTCTTAAGATATTAAAAATAATTTTTCACTTCTGACTGGAGCAAGTTCAAATTGACTAACTGATTATGATAAATTATGGCATCATTTGGAATGGTTTATCAGTGCTATCAGTATTTGTTTAAAATGGATCTGCAGCATTTCTACCTGTTCCCACACCAGGAACTGAATGTGTCTTAGAAATCACAAGAAGTGAATAAACCAATTTAAACACTTACCAAGCCATGATTGTAATGCCAATAAGATCAAGCTATCGAAAAATGAATGGGAGACATGTATGGATGTCCGTGATGGCATTCACACTACTTGAAAAAGGTAGGTTTTGAAAGTACTGCTTTATGTTAGGATTTCTGATCCCAGGACTGAGGCACATCTTATTTTTGAATGGCTCAGCTGTTATCCAAGAGGAGCTCTAGTGCTGCTTCCTACTCAGCAGCTCCCAGCAGAGCATCTATCCCAGCATCCAAGCAACTATTATGAAAAAAAGCTTCCCAGTAACTCCTCCAGCATACTGGCAAATAGAAACAATAGAAGCATAAAATTGTCCCCTGGGTTCTGCAGTATGTGCTGGGGAACAGTGTCTTGGTCTGTTTGTATAATTAAGGTCTGAAAGCTTATGTATTCTTCAGGTCTGCTGGGCTGCTGCCCTCCTGGTGCTTCATCGTTGCCTTTGGCACCATTAGTAACTAATCCTTGGTCCTTCTGGGGCATCTGGTGATCTATTTGGTTTCATTTTTGGATTGACTTCCTTCCTGGCATGTTCATTCTTGTCAGTCCTCAGCATTACTTTGTTGATCTTTTAGTCATTATGATTCTGTAGGCTTTTGCTTGGAAGCTACACTCAGAAAAACTTTTTTTAAAACTGAGTGTTATTTGTTTATCATTAGCAGTAGAGAAATTGCAGAGAAAAGAGTGAAGGCCCATCAGCCCTACTAGACAAATCCAGCACAGCATGTTTTCCAAACCTCTGTGCCCCAAAAATAGGACCCTGTATTTTGGAAGTCAGGCAGGTGAGGACCTTCTGCAGTGAGAAGATGTGACCAAGCACATTTGATAAGTGCTGCAGAAGGGGAAGTTGGAGCAATATGCCTTCCATCCTCCAGGCATAGAGCTCTCCCTGCAGTTTCATCTCCCAGCACATCACACTAACCAGACAAGTGGAGGCCCCTGTGGTACATATATGTTTACAAAAGAAAGGAACAAACAGATATCTGAGGTCTCTATGCTTGGAAGCTGTAAATCTTAGAAATCTTATTTTACATGTCAGCACGATCATGCTCTGTCTTTAATAATACAAAGGCAAGGATTACCCCAATTTCCTTAATGTCTTGTGAGGCAAGCAGCTAATTACCTTCCTGTCTTTTTTTTTGTCTTTTTTTTTTTTTAATCTATTGATGAATAGAAGTAAGGAAATTCTGCAAGGTATTTTCCACTAATTTTTCTCTTGCTGTCTGGACATCTCCTTTGCCCATCCATGCCCTCTTTGTACATTCACTTGGAGGAGCTGTTCTACTGTTACAGTTTTAATTATTCCTGGTATTGTGGAACATTATCTGATTATTCTGTATCTTGTGTGCTCTCAATTATAAATCAGCGTTATTGTTATGAGAATCACCTGGTACTCTTTATGTTCATCTACAAACATTAATATGAAAGTATAAACAGATTCTCTTCAAAAGTGATTGTAGATAAATTCTCAATAAAGCAAGGTGTGGCAAAAAGAATCCTTTCCCTGCTGACATTAGCTGCTGAAAGAAAACTAGAAGAGGTTTAATTTCCTTGTAGCTGTCAAAATGGGAAACCTTTGGAAACAATGTAATCTTAACGTGAACAATTTGTACGTCCAGGTTTATTCAGGTAGGCTGTATTACACCCACTCTTAGAACTGAATGGAGTAACTTCTGTGTTATGGGAAGGAAAAAGATGCTGTAATTTGTACACATAATGGTCTGGCTAGAGTATTTAGACCTGGATACATCTGTCTTCATAAAGATGGAGCAGGTTGAGGTTGCAAAAGCTCTAATGTCTGGACCACTGCTTTTAAAGACCAGAAGATGAAGAGTTCTCCAACCTGCCAAGCAACCAAAGATTGTTCTTTGCAAGATGTCCAACAGCTCAAGATGAGTAAAAAAGAAAGAGAGAAGCAAAATTAAGTCCAAGCTGGATGCTTTTCACCCACTCCCTCCTACATACAGTTTGCACCCATTAAAGAACTCTGCATGTCATATCTCAGGGGATTAATAATTAATGCATTGTTTTTGAAAGCCTACCATGTCTCTGCAATTATTTTAATTTATATTCTTTTCCTGAAGGGATTAATTTCCAAAAAAATGTTATACTTCTTTTGGACTTCCTGCAGCGATTGTAGGAAACCACAGGAGTACTATAACCATTAGCTTAATTTCAGAGCTGAAAAAGTTGAGCAGCTCATAGATATGCAGGAACAATGCCAGTAGTTTGCTTTTAAAGTGCTCAGTCTGCATATAGGTCAAAATATTAAGCAGAACTTCATAAAACCCTGAAATATAATGCTCCTCTGTCTTTCCAACCATCCCTCATTACTTTGCAGTGTATGTAATTAGGAAAGTTCAGTCTATGGGGATGAGGCAGGTCTGCACTTGAGGCAGGAGCACAGATCAGTGAGTCAGGGTCAGAATCAGGTTTGGACCCCATAACCAGGAACAGGCCCAGCTCAATGATCTTCAGGCAAGCCCATAGTGATGAGGCAGGTCTGGTCAAGCCCCAAGCTCCCTGTTGGCTAGAGTTCTGCTCTGTACCAGCTGGTCCATGGTCAGGGCTGGGCATGGCTGTGATGGCAGTGTGAGGTAGCTCGGGTGGGGACCCAGGGTGAGAGCCTCATCATGAAGACAAATCCAAAAGGAGGAGGGCAGCCTTTGTACAGGATTCCTCCAGCCCTTTCATCACAGAATCCTCACCAGATATAAATCCAGAGGAACTAACAGAAAAATATTAGAACTGGGGTGGTGAATTTGCTGTACATCAGTGGATTAAATGAAATGTTTGTAGTTGGATGATGTGAAAACAGTAAAAAGGACAGGAGGACACTAATCATTGTCCACAAGTATGAAAAAAAATGAACAAAGCATTGTGTCAGGACAGTACAAAAATATATGTAACTTCCCTAAGGGATGTAAGCAACATCATAGAAAGAAAAATAACGGTGGAAGTCAGAGGAGATAAAAAATCCAAGAATCGCACCTGACAGCCACACAGCTGTCTGTGAAGGTGGTGGTCAAAGTCTGTGGCTCAGAACATTTTTTCCGTGGCCTCACTGAGCTTCTACCTCCTCTTCTAAGGATGAATCCATGACTGACTGTAGCCTCTCACCATTTGCTCCTTTGTTAGAACTCTGGACAATGATTTCTGATTTTTTGTCAGACAACTCAAAATATTTTTTAGCATTGAAGCACTGTGAGAAGAATCTTTACGAAATATTGCTGGGGTTTGAAAAATGTTTCCGCTGTGTACGGCCTCCTATTGATTTCCCAAGTCAGTAACCAATGGGCACTAACTGAAAGCAGGAATTGTTCTTATGTCTGCTATTTGAGAACATCTGTGAATAGATATTTTTATCTCTTCTTCTTCTTCCAATTACAAGAAATTTAGTAACATAATTTCTTGTATTTTATTATATATACAGCCATAAATTCCAAAGATAAGACAGTGACAATAGGAAGCCTTACTTAGTTAAATGAGCCTACAGGCATATGGTTGAGTACTCTTAATAAGTTTCTCATTGGTATAAAGAGATCCTACAAATGAGTCTTGAAACTTTTGTAGAAATTTGTGTAAAAGAGTTGTTGAGTGAAGCTAATTAACATTTATTATTATTATTATTATTATTATTACTCCCAAATCTCAAAGGCCTGTATTGGTGCATGATTAAGCGTTAAGTTTTGTATAACTCTGTCTTAGCAAACAGAGTAGTCTGGTGGCATTGTGCTGGTGGGACAAATACTGTGTTTGCCATTCAACCCAACAATATTTTTCCTTTCTCATTGCCAACATCAGTATTAGCTAATTTTAAACTTTATAGAGTCAAAGAATATCCTGAGTTGGCAGGGACCTGCAAAGGTCATCGAAGTTCAATTCCTGGCCCTGTACAGCACCATCCCCAGAAGTTGCACCATGTGCCTCAGAGCACTGACCAAATGCTTCTTGAACTCTGTCAGGCTGGTGCAGTGACCACTTCCCTGGGGAGCCTGTTCCAGTGCCCAAACACCCTCTGGGTGAAGAACATTTTCCTGATATTCCTCTGACACAGTTTGGTGCCATTCCCTTGGCTCCTGCCACTGATCATCAGAGAGAAGAGATCAGTGCCTGCCCCTCCTCTTCCCCTCATGAGGAAGTTTTGGACTGCAATGAGGTCTCCCCTCAGTCTCCTCTTCTCCAGGCTGAACAGATCAAGTGACCTCGGACCAGCAATCAAATAGATATTGCTGCCTTCCTCCTGCTGGTACAGAAGGGCTCCTTATTGCCTGATGACACTTCCTGTGATAAGGTAGAAACCCAGAGGTGCACTAGGTAGCAAATTTGTTGGGAATCAAAGCACCTGCTGGATAATTTTATTAAGGAGGTAAAACCCAAAATTTCTGTGCTCCCATTTCTCATCTATAGAGTGTAATTAGTGGTGTATATTTTCTCTGTTGAGAATGCTTTCAATGAAAAAATATGAGTGTTCTGGCAAAACGGTCTTGAACTGTCACTGGGCAGAAAGAAGAGGAAGGATTCTTCACTTATTCTTGCAGTATTGTCCAGGGAGGCTGTTCTCACTGCTTACACTAGCTTCTGACTGTGAATAATTGCTTTGCTCCTTTGGGGATAAAAATCCCTCACATCTGACTGATCTTTCTGCTGTGGTGGAGACAAAACACTATCCAAAATAGTGAGTTTTCCCATCTTGAACTCCAGTTTCTGTATGAAGGCCCAAGCATTGGAGCCATGTGGTTCAAAGTCAGATCAAAGAAATAAAACTGTACTGATTGTATTGGCTGGCGATGTCTCCATAGTGAAAAATGAAGTGTCTGTGATGACCATTTTACATCTGCCTGACACAGCTGACACTGTTGGTCCAGGATATTTATATTTACACAAATGTAAATTCGAGTGGAAACCTGCAGGGATTGTTTTGAAAGGTCTCTTTCCTTTCAGAGACAATACTGGAGGTGACATTAGGCAACTACGTACTCATACTTGCAGAGATTTTCTGTGAATTACTTTAGGTATCTGTCCTGCCACTTTGATCCTACTGTGTATTTTGCTTCTTCACCTTTTATTTTCTGTGCAAATAAGTAAGCTAAGTAGTAGATGTCCCTGTATAAAATCATAGTTAGGAAAATTTCCATCTACCTCCCTGATGAGACTTCATGGTTGTGAACTTGTAAGGTAAAGTGAAATAGAAAAAAATTAACTCTGAAAGCTTTAAATGTTTTTTTCAGCCTTTATCATTCTCCAGGTCCTTCATGATTTAACTCAGAATATCATTGACAGATACATAATTTTTACTTTGTCCTAGCAATTCTTTAAAACTGCTCTGTAACTGAGAAGGCCAAGCAGTCTGGGTGATATATCATCATATATGTAATGCATTTCTTTCCCTTTTCATAGGAGGATTTATGATTCAAAGTGACAGTCCATGCTTTTTTCAGTGGAGGAAGAAAATGCTGATAATATACTACAGTGAATGAAGGGGTGATGTAGCATTTGAACATACTTAAGCAACATTTACTTCATCTTAAAGCAAATCTTTTCATGGACTCAGCCCCATGTAGACCATGGCTTACCACTAGCTTTTAAAGACTCATGAGCTGTTCACAGGTGATTCTTGCGGCCAAAGCCCTGGTGCCGACACAATTGGCATCTGTGTCTGGAGATTTAATGAGCTGCAGGGGTCTAGGACTTTGACACAATTTTGAGTAAAATGGAGGCAAGGACTGATTCCTGTCTCAGAAGTCAAGGACTGTGGACTGGCAATGTGTTACTGGGGACTAGCTCCCTCTGTAGCAGAACTGTGTTGGAGAAAAGTCATTGGAATAGCCAAAAGATAGAACTAGTAAATTGAACTAATCGTTAAGGACAGTCAAGAACCCAGTGCTTGAGTTTGGTCCTTGGTACTCTTTTATTTTACTCTTTAAAGACACTACCTAAAACCCAGGTATAGCCCCTAGGCCAGGTCTATCCCATGCGGATGTGAAAAGACCTTTAGGAAAACACAACTGCCTCCTGTATCTGTATTATTCCTGGAGCTCTCCCTCTTCTTGCTTCTTTGAAGTATGAGGTCTCACCCACCCAGAAATTCTGGGATGTCTCTCACACAGTCAGGAAAGTGATTCAGTTCAGATTTATGCAGAATGGCCTCTCTATGTAACAGCTCGGGGCAGCATCTGCCCATCTTTGGGGGACCTCCATCTGCACATATTTCACTCTCAAATCCTGATGTAAGACAACAATACTCAGAAGATTAGCACAAAAGTAAATCCTGATATAGAAAATATCAGGATGCACTGTCTTCAGAAAATGTCTCCTCTGACCAGTTAAAATAGATGGCACAGACTGAAGTCTGGGGACAGTTCAGAAACCTGTTCAGCTGATCATGTGTTGGTGTCTCCTTGAGATGGACAATCCACTGTACACCTCCACCTGTGTTTTCCAGGTTGCTGATGAGGTGCTGGTAGCATACCCAACTCACAGAGACACACCTGCTTTGCCATACCTATGTGCAGGTGCCTCACCTGGAGCAGAATTCCATCCTTCCCTCTCTTGCAGAGTAAATCTTTGAAGATCAGATCATGCCTATTTTTGCATTCACTTCCAATTGCAGGTCAAGGACACTGGGATTTTCTTTTAAGAAGGTCATATTTCTCACTTGTGATTCCAGCAGTGCTACCATAGGACGTGTGGCTGTCACACAGATTGACATGCTCAAGCTGGCTGGATAATCATCACACCAGCCCCGCTATTAGGCTCTATCTATCTGTCTTGCACATGCAGATCAGCCGCATCTCCCAGCTGCAGTGCAGACATATATCCATCCACAAGAGCTTGGAGGTAGACCATGGGGGCTTAACTGGGGTATTATTGAAATGACCTCTCCTCCATCAAGGCACTCTCATGCTTAGTGTCACAGCTTTTGTTCTCAGGCACTGGTCTGCTGGCGCAGGTCAGCTCTGGGGAGCTGTCACTGCCACTGTTGTTGCACTTGCTGTCAGTGTAATGTTTGTTAATTTTGTGGGAAATCTGGACACATACATCTTTCTTTTCTTTGTTTGGTTCCCCAGCAGTCACTCCCTTGACTCCTTTTTTTAAGAGTCCAGATGTTTTCCTGCATCCTTTCAATTACTCGAGAGGCATGCACCATTTACTTGGCATAATGTGCTTTGGTTTTCCCATACTGCATATTGAGGTGCGTGCTTCTCTTCCATTTTCTTTTTACCTCTGAGATTACTTGAAACCAATTTACTGACAACAAAAGGAAAAGGGCCTGCCTGTACTTTGAATATTTCTATCCTTGAGAAATCTTTCACATGCTGTAAGCAGTAGTGTTCAAAAAAATCAGTGAGCTATCAAAAATAGAGCAGCAAGTCGTGTGCTCCATTTATTTTTGTCTCCCAACTCTCCACGTTGGATTAGGAAACATTAAATATTTTAAAATGAGGAGGGAAAAGATGAATTCTGGGCTTGATGCTAAATCCTGACTCTACTAGAAAAAGATTAACTTGTATACTATTTCATGATGCATAAATATTCAGTGTTGTTTAAAAATGCATAATTTGACATTGTTTTGAACTCCCTTGCCATTAAATTAACTCAGCCTTGAGGAAATACTTTAATAGCTGCTTCAAGCAGAGAATCCAAAATACTCTAAAATTTCCAGTACATGATCCAGGTCACTCATAAACCTGTTCCTGTTCTGTTTCCCCCTCTCTCACATCAGTAAAATGTTACATGTTAGAGAGCAGCTTCTGTTTTCTTTCAAAGTAAATAAACTATTGAACATTCTGTGAAATTAACTTGATATCTTAAAAAGATATTATTTTAAAGAAATACATAATGGGCGCTTCATGGTACCTTCCTGTGGTCCTCAAAAATGCCCATTAAATTTGATTCTTGTTGATGTTTATCCTCATCTGTGTTTTTCTCAGCCCACACTCTGGGATAGTTATTAGCTATCACAGCGCAAACTATTCACCCCTTTGTGCTGTTCCTTCACATTGCAGTAACTGTACAATGTTGTCAAGGTTGGAGCCTGCCTACTTCTTTCAAATGGAAAGAAGTAAAACTTAAATAAAATACATGAATGAGCAGCTCTACAGAATGCAGGCTCAATTCATTTCATTGCTTGTATGGAATAACTGCAGTTGTTATTCCTCACTGCTTAAATGAAAACATTTATTTCTCTTCAAAAATGTTGTCAGCTCCAACACAGCAGAATACTGACAATAACTATAAGGACAGCAATAACTCGTAGACAGTGTGTAATCTGTGCTTGATGTGTGTGTAATTGATAAAAATTGCTTTCAGTTGGTAACAATGAAAGAATACACCCTGCTTCATATATCTGTCAGGATAGCTTTGTACTGGCTTTTGATGATCTTTGGAAGTGTTGCAATAAGACAGAAGGTCAGTGCACTTCATTCTCTTTAAATGAGTTTCCATATGGTCTTTAGTGTGTAATATGAAAGGTGAAGGCACTCTGGGCTTTCTGAGGAAGCATCATTTAGGTTAAGCTAATGCTAGCGTGTAGGGATTGCTGTGAAACTCTAGCCTGGTTGCTCATATAAAGAAGGCTATCAGCTAGTACTCAAGTGATTCTTGTTTGAATAAATCTTCTCTGTCAGAAAAAAAAATAATCATGAATTAAAGATGAAAGAGCCGGGATGAGTGAGTGTGTGTTCTGTGACAGAGTACTCTGTCTTACTAGCAAGAGAAAAAAAGAGAAGGATCAAGGGATCAGGGTCTTTAACAAGGGTGGGCAGAGAAACATCCCTGAGGGAGCCATTTGGGTACAGCAAGTGAAGGGTAGGAGTTATATTCCCACCTCCTTCTCAAGGCCCTCTCTCCCAAGCAAGGAGCAGCTCTGACATCCATTCCTGCGCTGGTCTTTGTGGCAGAAGCAGGATGAGGAGCAGCCATCTGCGAGGGGCACTGTGCTGATTGCTTCCTTTGACATCTGGGAAAAGTTATTCCTCTTGCTTCCACACTGACTAAGATGGGGTAATATTTTCCCATGTGTTTCTGGGACAGGAGTGCTGTCGGATATCCATGAGAGTCAGATTCTGGCTCCTCCCACTTCCTTTTTAAGGGGTCATTTAGCTCTTTGGTAAGACAACAGTGTCTACAGGCACAAGAGATGCCAGCTCCCTAAACTGCTGATACAATATATCCAAAAAAAGTGTTGTTCATCTGGAGAAAAGAGGATTAGTATACAAATTGCATTATTGGTGAGGAACTGGCCAGAGAAAAGACAAGCTCAGGTGCCACTGAAAAGGGAATCATTAGGCTAAGGTGGAGATATTAATAGAGTCCTTCCAAAACTGACTTGGAGACTAATCTTATTTAGTATTTTAATTTCTGACCTTGGTGGTAGTTTGTTAATGAAATTTGCTGACTATCTCAAGTGTGAAAGCTGCATCAATAAAGAAGTGATTTGTTGATCATACAAAGAGTCAGATGACCTTGAAGTCTCCAGTAATAGAAGTGCAATGAAATTCAATTGTACGAAAATACAAGTTCCTGCACTTAGAAACTAATAACAGGAATTTTTACTACAAGCTAAGAGGATCAGCTGGAAAAACTTCAATGGGAAGATCTGGTTGTATATCCTACCCTGTGACCATTAATACAATCAATGGCACATGACTCCAAAAATATCAGAAACAATTCCAGAGATTAATAGAAAGGATTGTTTCAGAACGGGAATATGAATTCCACCTCATAAGACTTTGTTGAGACCTTCTTTAGAATTTCAGCTTAATCCAAAGAGATTGACTCCAGCTGGGACAAAGGCAGAAAGGCCTGCCAGTGGCAGGAAACTGTCCATAGCCACAAGTGAGGGGAAATTCCCACATTTCTGATAGTTTGACAAAGTGAAAGCCCAGAGAAGGTGTAACCTCTCTACATGTGGGTGGCCATTCAGTGACTGGTTTCTTCATAATGGTGGATCTATTTCATTTTACCTTTTGAGGACTGCTAGCAAACACCGTAAGGGACACTGCAGTTACAGCTGAACATGTAAGCTGGTGTCTGGAGAGAAGTGTCCACCAATTTTCTTTGGGTTTGCTTTTCTTTCCCCTGATTTCCAGCAAAAATGTTTCCTTCACCCCAAAGATGCAGAAAAAGGGCTACTAAAGTGATCAGAAAGATGAACAGTCTGATATAGAAGATAAAACATAAAAGATTTGTCTTGTTTAGTGTTATGAAGTCATGTATATAAATATTGTGATGGGGAGATACAAGTGAGGATAAAGAAAATATTAAGTGAAAGGACCATGTTGGCTTGAAAACATCTGGGTACATATGGCTGTGTAGAAACCTAGACCTGAAATTTTGATAAATTTAGAAATCAGAAGGTTCTAAATAAAGGAGGAAAGAGACTCGAGTAGAACTTCAATGTAGAAACAGCTGACAAAGCCCCACACCTTTTAAGCCTGTGAACAGCCCTGTGTGATACGGTTCCTCACGATATCAGGACAGTGAATTTCAGTACACAGATTCTCCAGTCAGACTCTGTATTTTGCTGTTTGTTCCTACCACGGTATGAAACACACAGTCAGGCCAGAACATTTTTAAGCATTATAGAAACATCTCAGCAGCATTGTATGAACAGAGATTCTCCTGCTTTGATTTTTACACATATTTAATAGTCGAGATGATTTCATCAGTGCTTTCATTCATCTTCACTTACTCAAGCATAATGGAAGCTGCCTATGTTTAGAAAGTCTCCTTTTCAGAATCACAGATGTGTCATCATAATTGTAACAGCATTCCTTGTCTTATTTTTGCACTGAGTAGAAATAATAGCACATTCATAACAACTTTTTAAGATATTGCTGCATATGTCCAACTGTGTGTTAAGGTGGCAGAAAACTATTGCTGTTTTTTCCAGAAAATGTGAAAATAATTGTATATTCATATTTTCAAAGGGGGAAAAAAACTAATTCTCATTGGCAGAAATTTTCAGCCTCTTCCTTTTTGGCTTTTAACTTTTGAATTGGGTTTTTTGTTAGTATTATTTTCACTGAAAGAGAAGGTAAAAGGAAAAAGGAGATAGGCAGAAGGAAGGGGAAAAACCCTCAAAAGATGGGTGCAGTAACTGGAATAGCACAAATTGTATTCTGAAAAAAACTAGGAAGGCAGAAAAAATCCATTCCTTGTAATGAAATATTGTTGTCAATTTGACATGAACAGGGCTCTTCAGCCTAAGGAAGAAAAGTCTCTTTAGATACAGTAAGTCTTCAAGTCATGAAAAGATGTTGCAAGAAGTAATAGTCTGATCTCAATGCCCAGAGTCGATAAAACAAGTAGCTAATGGGTGAAAATTGCAGAAGCACTGAAGTGGGACATTATAAACCCCCTTTTTAAATAATGGATGCTGTAGGCAGGGAGGGTCGTGTGGGAGGTTGCAGAAGTGCTGTCATCCAAAGGAGATCCTGAGAAGTGATGTGCGTTCCACCTGCACCACCAGGTTGCACAGGGACACGGAGCATTTCTTGCAGGCTCCTGCTGACTCCCAGGGTGGCTGGAGGAAGGGACAAGCACTGGCTGCTGCTGAAATGTCTCTCCTCAATGAATACTATTTAATTGGAGAGATATGAACACACGCACACAACCAACAGAAAAAACATGCAAAACAAACAAAACAAAACAAAACAAATCATACTTCAACATCCTTCCTTTTTCTAATTTAGTCTGTTGCATACACTTTGGTCATTTATTTGTAATGACAAGATTTTTTCTATTTACTGCTTATTTATTTTATGACACAAGTTGGTATGCAATTTGTTTTGAGCACACCAGAAGCATCTCATGGCCAAGTTCTTTAGCTGTACAGCTCAGAAGTCTAAAGGGATATCTGAAGTTATGAACCTGTGCTATTTTATGGGCAGAGGTGTTGTCCTAGGTTACAGTGTAAGACGCGCCCAAAAACATTTATTCTTTTACCATCTTCATAAAATATTGAATCCAGGTGGGGCAGTGTTTTCCTTGCCTCCTCCCTCTGGGAGCTATCTTTGTTTAATGGGCAATCAAGGACCCTGCCCGTGGCTCATAGATAACTGCCTCTGGACAATCTTTTGTTAATGGGCCCATCAATGCCTTATCATCCCATTGTGAGAAGCTCCACACAGAGGGAGAAACCAAGCATTCCATCCTGAATATAAACTGGGATTCCAAACACCACAGACAGCCTTTTCCCACTGGATTTCCAGAGGACAAGAGCTACCACTGGACTTTCAGACGAAGACCACACTTTTTTTTTCTTTTCTACAGGATCACTGCTTTGACAGGACCACTTCATCTGAACTGCTACCAGCACCCTG
>VZTH01013144.1:263568-317766 GCA_013397815.1 Aleadryas rufinucha | reverse complement strand
CAATCAAGGACCCTGCCCGTGGCTCATAGATAACTGCCTCTGGACAATCTTTTGTTAATGGGCCCATCAATGCCTTATCATCCCATTGTGAGAAGCTCCACACAGAGGGAGAAACCAAGCATTCCATCCTGAATATAAACTGGGATTCCAAACACCACAGACAGCCTTTTCCCACTGGATTTCCAGAGGACAAGAGCTACCACTGGACTTTCAGACGAAGACCACACTTTTTTTTTCTTTTCTACAGGATCACTGCTTTGACAGGACCACTTCATCTGAACTGCTACCAGCACCCTGACTGACAGGGTGCCAGGTTGTATTCTGACTTTGTCAGTGGTTCGCTTTTGCACTATTGCATTTATTTTACCTTTTCCCTATTAAATTGTATTTCTGACTTGGAGTCACTGGTTTGCTTTCAAACCTGTACAGTGTTTAACAATGCCTTGATGACTTGAGTAACCAAACTCTCCACAAGAACTCTGGCTGAAAGCAGCACAAATAATAAACACCTTTTTTTTTTCTTTAATGCAGAGAAGTGCATTGATTTCTGCAGAAGTTAATGTTTCCAGAGATAGTTTTAAGAGGTAATTTATAATAAACATTGTCTTCTGGTCATATTGGCCCGTCAATGACCTGGTAGATGTTATAATGTTATTGTCAGCTGCACATTAGGCATAAACTGAGGGTGTCAGGATCTTTGAAAAAGAAAGGAATGCTCCTCTCTACAACTGAAGAGCAAGTTACCACTACAGAATACAATGAGGGAAACAACCATCCCCTTTTAAAACAACCCCTCTGAAGCAATGTACAAAGCAGATCATGCGATTCTGAGATCCACTTTGGTGATAGTTATTGTTCTTTAGTGTGTGTCTATCTCTTAAAAGCTAAGTGTGGTTCAATTCAAAAAAGTGCAAATTGAAGTAAAAAGGGGTTGATAAGGACTGGTTTAAGGAAGGAGATTGGTGGAGTTCAAAACATTCACATCTTCTGAGGCAGACTCCAGACTCGAGAGTGGCTGGTGATTTTTCATTGCTTTCTCCTCAACTGAAAATCTGTGTAAAGAGCAGGCTAAATAATTTACACATGGTTAATGTTGAAGTAGCGAGTTATTCCTTCAAGGCCAGCATTTTCTGGCTGCTCTTTCATGCTTGAATGGGTTCCCCTGCACACACCGAGAAGCCCTCACGAAGCACGCAACCAGCAGTCTCACTTAGCTCTGGTGCCTTTTAAAACAACAGAGACATCAATCTTTCCCACAACCTCAGCACATATTTCCTCACTCTCCTCCTTCTTTTTCATTCATAAATATGGTAGCTGGTCACACCACTCATATTCATCACTGTTTCTTTACGAGTCACACTCTATAAAAAAGGCAGAAAGCAATATTGGACTTCCCGATGCTTCCCAAGTGGTTTTACTTCAAGTCATAATTACTGATTTCTCTTAGACGTTTTAATATTTCATTTTGTTAGTTCAGTGTGAAGGGGTTTTCTTCTGGCCAGTCTTATCAGAAAGCTCTGTAAGTTGTAGCAGTAGGATAATGGTTAATGGCTTTAAACAGAAAGAGGGCACATTTAGATTGGACATGAGGGAGAAACTCTTCCCTGTGCAGGTGGTGAGGCACTGGAACAGGGTGCCCAGAGAAGCTGTGGATTTCCTATCCCTATCAATGTTCAAGGCCAGGTTGAATGAGTCTTTCAGGTAGCTGGTCCAGTGAAAGGTGTCCCTGCCCATGGCAGGGGGGTTGGAACAGGATGATCTTTAAGGCCCCTTCCAACCCAAACCATTCTAATATTCTGTGAAAGTAGATCATCCACTTGCTGTATTAGTGATTGTTATTAGCAAATAACTTTCAATACCTGCATGAAGAACTACTGAGAAGATGTGACACATCGTTTGGATCATAATATGTGTAATAAATACGTACACCCAATTTAGAAATAAAAGAAATATAAAATTTATTAAATGTCCGAAAGATTCGAACACGCAATGCCACGATCGAATAAAAAGGACAGCACCAAGCCCGGGGTTGGTACTGGGTGAACAGTGGTCTGACCTCTATCGCATCAGACCTCCCTGTGTTCACCCCGTTCTGTCCTTCGGAGTCCACTTTTATACAGTTCTTATGCATAAAGTCCGGAGATGAGCATTCTTTTACTGTTTCCTATATTCATGAAGGATTGCTTTCAGGTGGACAAAGCGTATAATTTTCTATCGCCAGTGGAGATTGTCTGATGAATCGTTGCAGTCCATATCGTGATACTTAATCTGGGTCGTTTACACCTGGGCTGGGTGGAGGTTCTCAGAGATGGACCATCAACCCTGTCGAGATGGACTATCAGCTCTGCCGGGAACTCTTCTATGCAGTGGGTGATCTAATCAGAATGCTCTTCTGTCTTTGTGTGAGGCTTTGGTCTTGTCAAAAGGCTAGTTCAGGCTTGTCCTTATTTTAACTTTATAACATAAAATATAACTTTATACACTTTAGCACAAATTCACATATAACAATATGGATCTGATAAAGAGCTATAAAGAACATACATTGCATTCTCTTATGTGCACATTGATTTTAAGTACACAGCCACCAGCTAAGGCACATGTGTGCCTGCATGGAGTCATGGGCACATGAAAGGTTATCTTAAACGGCCCAGAGGAAAAAAAGCCAAAACGCATCCATATGACCGCTCTTTGAGCTGCCCCAAGCTGGTGTTTATGCTTTTTAGTGTCCTGTTTTAGTAAAGCAGATAGTTTTATATGACAAATAATTCTATAAAATGGTTAGGAAACTATTGCTGTACATCTTTTAAGTAGTCATAATCCTGATTTACAGAGAACATGTTTTGGCCTGCACCAGCTTAATGCTGCAATACTAATTTCTCCTGGGTGTAATTTTCATTGGCTATAGGAGAGAAGTAAATGCACAAAGGAATGAGTGAATCCATTCAACAAAAATGCATTGCACATGAATACTTTTACTGGCTGGAGATTTTTCTGCTATGTCTAATTGGCCATGACATATTGTATTACAAATTTCCTTGATTTCAGCAGTTTTCATAGTTCTGTGAATCTCTATTTGCTTGAAGATTTTTCTCTTTTTTTCTCTACTTCTTCTTTTCAAAGTAATTTTCCCTATTGGCTCCTAGTTATAACTTGTCTTCTAGTAGCATTCACCTCATGGTGCTTTTTTGTGTGCCCATGTCTCTGATCTGTAAATATTGGGTGCACACACATGCACACACAAACCACATGCCTGCACATACATAGAAAAGCAGATATTATTCTGCAAAAACTTGCATCCTGAAGAGACATGTTAAGAGGGACTGACAAAATGTGCTAGCTCTCTGCAATTCTGTCTGTAGCTCTATATTGGTAATTGTTTAAAATTCTATTATCTGCATCAGATATATGTCTCTGTCCCTCAATTATTAATGACTTGTTTGGCTGAGAGCCTTGGCAGAGAGAGCCTCTTCCTGCTACCTTCCTGTTAATGGCTTTCCTAGATGAGTGCTTACATGTTGGACAATCACTGGCTGTGCTTGTAGAGTTCTTAGGGAAAGCACTGGCTGGCTTCATTCATAAAACAAATAAATTATCTGATATCTACTCAGGGTAATTCCTTGTTTATCCTTACCATTGATCTTCAGTTTAATTATTTCTGTTGAACCAACTCTAGTTACTTCCCAAAGAAATTACATATTAAACTTGTCCCTTCTAGCTATTCCTAGTCTTTCTTGTGCAGATTCCCAGTCCCTAATGACATATTGCCTTCTTCTTGTACAAACACTCCTATAAATTCACAATTTGCCGTATCCACGTGTGTGTTTTCTTAATTCTCTGTGAATTGCTGGATTAAGTGTTCCCAACTTGTCTTTCTGCGCAGTACTTTGGATAACCTATTTCTGATCAATCTGAAAAAAATTGGAAGGCAAATTTCTGAGGTTTCCCCATAAGTTTTTGACACTCCGGTTTTCTTTCTTCTCTAGCTTTGGATATGTCATCCAGGCTCAACTTTAAGAGCTCAAACATGAACCCATGAGCTCCCCAGCATCAGTGCCTTCCAGTATGAACAAATAGGCTGTTCCAGAAACATTTATAGGAGTTACTGGTAGTGTGGTTTGTGGCCTACAGGTGGTTCTAGGAATGGGAAGAGCCTGAGTGTAACAAGGCACAGTATTTTTAAGTAAACATTATATAAGTGGCACTGAGATTAGCTCAGTCATCATATAAGTGACACTGAGATTAGAGCATGGTGCTAATAAAGCCATGGTTGTGGGTTAAATCCCCGTATGGGCCAATTCAGTTAGGATCTGGATTTGGCAATCCTTGTGGGTCCCTTCCAACTCAGAATATTCTGTGGAAATCAAAAAAAAATTTTTTAAAAAGTTGTCTCTGTAATGCTTTATACCTGTTATCACTTGGTGGACAGCCTGCCTGATGACCACCACAGGAGGCAGGAGGTGAATTGGTACTGGGCCCTCACTGCTCAGTGAGCACTCCTCCAGGATTGTTCCTGGCATGCTGTTGAAACTGGGATCTGAAAGGAGCAGTGGAAAACCAAGATATGGCTGTGTAATTAAAGATTGTAATCATAATCCATTTGCACAGGAGGACAGAGTTAATATTTCCTCGGCAAAGTTTTCTGCAATGTTCTTCATTTTGCAAATCTAAACAGTTTTTTGGCTCTCATGTTCCAATTACTTGGTGCAAATACATTCCTTTTTCTAAGGTCCTTTTTTTGTCGTTAAAAAAATTTATAAATTAAATGTTTTAATTTAGAATGAAACTTCCTTTAATATATCTTGGTCCAAAAAGGGGATTTTGAACCAGACTTCCATTAAATTTACAAACAATTGGAATAGGAAGGAAAATAAATATTTGTCTCCAACAAAATATTTCTAGTGAAAAACAGAAAAGTGTGTTTTTTCTAGGAAAGAATTCAGTGGAGATACAAGTTGAGATTCTGGAAACCTGGCTGTAAATGGTCTGTGCCTTTGCCAGGCTCCCAGATAAAAATTAAATAATGAGGGAAAAATGTTGCTCACTACTTGCTGTCCCTTGTTGTGAAACAATAATCATAGTCTTTCTAAGGAAATTTATGTTTTACAATTAAAATATACCTAATATAGTGATTTAGCAGCACATCAGCCCATAATAAGTGGAAAATAGGAGGGAATTATCTGTCTTCTCACTGTTAGGAAGCTTTCTGTCTGTACGTGAGAAGCATGAGAAGTTCTGGGGTGACTGCAGAGGACGGGTCATGTTTAGTATCCCATTCTGCTGCAGGCACCAGAGATTAGCTGACCTCCAAGGTCATATCTGATATTCTCAATAGGCTGGAGAAAGATGCCCTGGCTGCGTAAAATACTATTATTTATTTATATCTTCACTTTTGGGGAACTTGGCATTCAAATAAAACAAATTGTCCAATAAGAATCAAGAGTGAAAAAATATTGTTCAAAACATCATTTTCCAATCACTAAAACACATTTTTTTATGCATGAAACCCATCCCTGGAGTGGTGGTTAAGGAAGCAGTTGTATGATAGCCTCTTTTTATCAGACAGCTTGCTTTCTAGCATGGTCAATTTTCCATAGCAATCCATCACAATGAAGCACTGCTCCTCTGAGCCCCACAACACCATGGATAACTATGGCAGCAGGGAACCCAATATGTAATTACTACAATGACATCCTCTACCAAATTACATGAGCTGGTCATAAAGCAAGGTCGCAGAAAATTTGTTATATTCTTGCTGCCACATTAAAAGGAGCTCCAGCGCCAGACACATTTTGCATTCTACATTTTTAGCTCTGCATCTCGCTCTCAATCTTTTTTTTAATCTTCCAAATTAAAGTAGTACTTTAACTATAGGGCTTTGAAATCAAGATTTTATTTGTTGCCTTTGAAAATATTAATATACTTAAATGAGAAAAACACTGAGAGGTACAAAATCTGTCTGTTCCTGTGCACACAAAAAGTACATGAAAGCCTTTCCCACAATTAATTAGATTTATTGTTGTTGTTATGTGCTTTTTTTCTGGATAAAAAAGAAAAAAGCAATCTAGTAAGGGAATCAAACAAATGAGATATCCTTTATGAAGAGAAGCTGATAATGAGTACTTGAAGACTTCTGTTTTCCTTTTTTGCACTGGTATGAAACAGCAGGTGATTTCCTTTAACTGTGAAGAGTACAGTAAATTAATATTGCCAAAAGGCATTGAGGAAGACACATTCCACAACTAATAAAATATTGATAAACGTGAGTTTTTTGTCACATTAAATATTCTTCATATTTGGCACCCTAGAAGAAAAGCTGAGCGCACAGCTTTTAATCCAGCCACCATCTATTAATGAAAATCTCATTTCAAGGGGTGAAAACAGTTTGGAGTAGAGGCAATTTTTAAAAGATGCATATCCTTCTTCAGTTTTTATGCAGACTATAGGCCTACTTGTTTAGATGTGTGACTATATATGAGCACACCAATTTTAGAGACAAGAATACTTGTAGCTGTGCAAAAAAACCCAACCCATCAGGAAAAAAATTGGTTTAAGCTTCAAAGGCAAAAGAGTTCTTCATCATTTTTTGGTAGTTTCTTTGTATAGTGTGGCCTCAATCCTTATCCACTATCTGCTCTCCGACTCTGCAATGAATTTGTAACAAATAGCTGTAGCCATCTCTAAACACAGATGCGGAAGAACTTCTCTTTATCACTGACGTCTTCATTATTTGCTGGAAGGACATTTCTCACTGATCCCGTCACAGAGACACCCCTTCCAAAAATCACATCAGAAGGCCCTGTGTGGGATGCTCAGAGGAGGAGGAACATGAAAATTGCAAGCACCTGTGAAACATTTGGTTTGGGTGATGTATCACTCTCCCATAGGGATTTGGTTTTGCAGTCCAGGTCACTCTCCAGTGCACCAGTCCATTACCTTAACATAAAATCATTGTCCTTTCTCATCCTTTAATCTCCTGCTCCATTGACTGACAGTCTCCCAGTAGCATTGGTCAACCTTCTCATCCAGCTGAGTGCCAGTAGAAATGTGTTTTCCAGCATCTGCAGCCACACCTTGGAGTTCTGCACAAGAACAATATGATGCAGAGAGTTGTTTCTCACTGCTCAGCCTGGATTCATTCCCTGAGCATAATCTAGCCTGTGGGCAGAGGGAGGCAGTGCTGCTGAAGTAAAGGAAAACATTGAACCCTTTCAGCTAAAAATAAAAAAAAAAAAAAAAAAAAAGGAAATCTAATAAAGTGGTTTTGAGAAAAATATTCAAAGTTATTAAAGTGTATTTAAGTGATAGATTTTTGAAAATGGGATTTTCAAGAGAAAGCGTGTGCTCACCCTCTGCAGCAGTGCCATTTTGGCCTATATATACACTTTTCTAGTTGAGGTGCAGTTGGGGAGGAGATGTGCCTCTGTCCCTCTGAGAGGCTGCCCCCCCAGAATGGATGTAGCCATGCCTAGACACACACAATTAGGCCATGGCAGTGTCTCATAACCTCTTGCTCATCAATCATGGGAGCTAGCATCACATCCTCTGGAGAGCTGCAAATGACTACAGTGATAGAAAGAAAATAACTGTCGAGAAAATGTGCTTTCTCCCCAGAGTGAGCTGGGCTTTGAGCAGGACAGCTCCCCTCTCTCCTTTCAGGGATCAAAGGGGGCCTGCCTGCTTTGTAATCCACTGTACCTGCTGCCTTGAGAACACAGATGCACACTGCTTTGTGATTCACAAAACACACAAAATTAAACCTTGATTGCTTTTCTCTGTTTCTATTTCTGTGGAGTTAAGCTCAGAAGAACGGCCCACAGGGAACCTGGTTTGATTCCCGGGTACAGTTTGCATGTGGCATCTAGGACAAGTCGGCTTTTAAAGCCCGGCTGTTGCAGTGCAAGCACAGTGTAGTGAGTACCCTACCAACAGTCCCATGTGTTGAACTGGGCTGTTTTTCTCCACAAGGAAGACAGAAAAGGATTTTCAGAGCATAATGAAACATCTGAAAGCTGAAAAAACCCCATCTGTTTAAAGAACACCTTTTCCTAGTAGTCCCTGAACTGTGAGTATTGACAAGTTTGAAATCCCTATTCAGGGAGTATGATTTCTCGTGTCATACATTCCCTATCTGTACATCTTAGAGGTTTGGTTTTGTCACACATGAGTTATTTTCATGCTTAAAAATTTTAAGAGATTTCTTCAAGATTATATAATAAATAACTGATTTGTCCCTGATACTGTATTTTTCATCTAGCTGTGTTTGGAGCATACAGAATATACATTTTGAAAAAGCAGCAATCATTTTAGCCTCCTGCTGAAAGCAGAATGAATCTCCGATTTTTGTGAACTGTATTTTCACTGTCTTCAAGACAACAAAGTGTTACATTCCAATAATGACCAGTCTCCTGCAAGGCATTTCAGAAGAAAAAGTCAAGGACAACAGAAACCAGTATTTCATCCCAAAGACTGGGAATGATGCATCCAGTCACTGCCTACAGACCTTTTATATTTCTCTTCCAGTCTTTGGGGCTTGGCTTTCCCTTTTTATCAGGGGATACTCCACAGACCCTTTAACTGGTAAGAGAGAGAATGAGACTTTATTGATGATACCCTTTTAAAGAAACTGTGAGGAGAAAGAAGAAAAAACCTGCGATTTTTTTAAAAAAAACATTTAACTTCTGCCTGCTCTTTTTAAATTAAAATATTTTTCTGTTTCAGACAGAGAAAGGAAAGTGGACCCAATGGTATACACAATGTATGGTATATACACGGAGATCCTATCGGACTTCACGTAGTAATAAAACCATAAACCTATCTTTGCTTTAATTAAACTACTAAAGCAGTTAATCTTTTGACCAGGAAAATTGTTGCTCTGGACTGAAAGAATGGAAGGGAGTAGGCAAAGACCTCATGACCAGTTAAATCACTCATCTTTAATTATTTAGTATGCCATAGTATTTATGTGAAGTTAATAAACTTTACATGTCTATATGTCCGAGGAATTGTGAGCTATGACAGTGTGTTGGGGGATCAAGCACAGGACACAGCTCTCACATCCCTCTGGTCTTGCCTTTCAGGCTCTGCTTTTCTGCATCCTTCTCCCACAAGTACTTCCCTTCCTTGGTGGTATGGAATGCAAAGGTATCTCAGGTTGCTGTGGAAACCTTAATTTTGATATCAGTGGATAGTTTGCTGGTTAAGATTTACATCTTTAAAATTGCATTAATTTTTCAAAGTGTAGTTAGTTATTTATATAAAGACATTTCTTTTGCAATGTTTGAACAGTTCAGTAGACATTGTAGGAATCTAATTCTGAGTAAGGGTTTCATGCATTGGGGGATGACAATTAAAGAAACTACAGATGGTGACCTCTATACATATTTACCCTTGATTTTTTGAAGGGCTATATGTTGGTTACTCAATATATTTTCGTAACCAGGTGGATATCCATGGATTTTCCTTCAGGTTGATGCCATCCCTTAGGGATGTGCATATTGTCTTTGGAAATTATGACTCATAGCCTGTTGGGGTGCCAACAGTGAAAGTCTAGAAAATTTCACCTGTCATCTATTTTATATTTGTTACAGTTTTCAGAAACTGTTTTGAAAATCAAGCAGGTCTCTAGTTTCTCAACAACAAGGCTTAACTGAAATATTTTTCACAGTTCCAAGAGATGCAAGACCATGACTTTTGGTAATTTCTCAATGTAATTCTTTGTATGGTAGCAGCATGACCCATGTCCAAGTCATTAATAGTCACAGAAACAAAATTACTGTGGCATTTTGGAAATGCAAAGATCAGACCTGAAGAAACACAATGTTCTGATTTAAATTCAAAGAACAACTAGTTAAAATTGTCATTCTTTTAGATCCCATAGCTACTTTTTATGAAAACTGAGTTTCATCTCTTCAGTTTGAGAGAGGAAAGAAACAAAAACTCAAAATCCATAAAAATAAGACTGACTTCTTAAATATTAGCAGTTTGTAATTTATAAGGTATTCCATGCATATCTCCAATACCACTCATCTAGGTAGTACCCACCCATAAAGCAGTACCCACCTTCCTTAGAAACAGAAAAAACAGGAATCAGAAAAATCATGGAGGGAAAATATCATGGCTGCAAGGAAAATGGGAACACAGCTAAGAGGTGTGAGATAGGAACCTGAGTCACAAAGGTGTTTTTAAGGTTAATTCTGTGTAGACCCTCAAATCCTGTTCAATGCATGGTTGGAGGGCATGAGCCATGACAGCACAGTGTCTTTGCCAGCCTCTGTCACAGGCTTGACTGAGCACACTGGTCTGGAAGGCCGTGTCACTGTCATATATTCACTGGAGGTGTGAAAAAAATCAACTCCTCCTCCAATACACCAAGTTGAGAATAAGATATTTCAGCCCATAATAACCATTATTCCCTAGCACTATGAGAGTCATGATACCTACATGCAGGTATGATGTGTTCCTGTACTGCTGTCTTATCATCCCTCCCCTCTCTCACTTTCGCATGCCTTTGGAATGAGCTGCTATGGGTGGCCTGGGATATCAGCATCCAAAGTCTCTGTCACTTTGTTTGAAAGAGATTCACAGAACTCCAAATTTTTCTAAAGTTTCGTGATGACTCCTGACATCTCCCTTTCGTTCCAGTGGCCACAGTTTATTTCTTTCAGAGCTGTGCAGTGCACATGCTCATTGGTACCACTCGCCACTGGTTGGGAATGTCCTGCAGTGTTGGGTATGTCTGTAATCCATCCATCTGCATAGCTGGCATCATGTCTTGTTTGTGTGCCTTCACTAGCTTTATGTGCATCTCTCAGCCTGCAGCCAGGCTGTGTGCATCCTCGGGGAATGCATGAGTGCATGATCTGTGTGTGCTGTATTTCTAATGCTCCCTGACTGCTTCTCATGTTAACCTAGTTTGAAGCAAATACTGCATGTCAACACAAAACCGGTGACTTCTATGTCAAAAATCCATAAGGACAACATCTAATCTCCAAATTCAGTTCTGGGCTATAGACTATGCTGTGAAAATCAGAGGGGTTATACGAAGCTATTGAAAAGTAAAGGCTCAAAATCCCTAATGATGTCCACAGACTGTTGTTGATATTAAGTGAAGTGGCATATGTGCTTTATTAACTTTTGCATAATGACAGTCCTCTGCCACAGTGTGATCTTTCAGTCTTACCTTCTTCTCTGTCTTCTTGTGTTTATGAAATTGCCATGGACATTCTTCCCCTGAATCATATCACGAGCCACCAGATGAAAGACTATTTCAGGAAAGACGATTAGGAAAGGAGGATCTTGAATAGTTTATATGAGCTATGGACATTGCTGATAGGATTTATTTATAACAAAAATAAATTGTCTTTACTTTCTGGAATCTTAATAAAACAGACTTAACATGATTGTGCTGTTTTGGTTTAGATAAGCAGGTAACATTTTTAAAAAGCACAGTGGTGTAATGGATCCTACATTGAATTTCCCTGTAAGTGATCAAAAGCCTGGACAAATTAAATACCATTTTCTGAATAGCTGAAATGTATTTAAATTTCAGAGAATTTTATTGAACATAGTGTACATTCTTTTTCCTCCACTCTGCAAGTACAGGATTTGGCTAAAAAATAACTGAATTGTTGAATCAACAGTGATCTGATCTAAGAAATTACTCCCTCTCTTGCTCATGGCTTTGGATTCAGTAGTGCATGTCCACTTAGATGCAAGAAGTGATTCATTTGGAACTGATAACCAAGGGAATGTTTTATAATCTTAGATTAGACTTGTCTGGTGGGACAGACTGCACTGCTCTGACAACCGGTACCTATAACGTTAAGCATTGCCAATACATGCAGCTTAAATTGTCTTGTACTTCCTAGGTATCCAAATCTCCGTGAGATTAATTTGATGTCTGTGACTGGTGTAGGTGAGGGTAGGTGACCTCACTGCTGGTATCTATGGATTGCTACAGTGTTGGTTTGGCTTTGGGGTTTTTTAGCAAAACTGTAAAAAATTGAAAGGATAAGTGGAATAATAGTGGCAATGTGGCACAGTGTCCTTTTCATTCCTATGCATAAAATGTACAAGGGTGGCTGTGTGAGGTGCAAAGATTTCTGAATAATATTGAGGCATGCCAGACCTATGCCCACAGTGCACAGCTACTCTTGGATGGTGAGTTTTCAAAAGGTTTTCAGAGCCTGGCAGACTCAGCAGACTGGATTTGCTCTTTAAATATTGAAGGGTCAGAGCCAGGGATTTGCTGTGGTTAAATTGTGGTATTTTCTTGAATTGCTTTAAATTCAGAAAACTAAATGAGGTTTTCTCAGCAATATACCAATATCAGAATTAATTGTGTAATTTTTTTTAATTGCTTTGCTTATATGAGAAGAATGTTTAATTCAACTCATATATTCTTGAGAGAATCCCCTGAGGCAGCTGCTGGCAGGGACCTCTGCTGAAGACAGTCAGTATGCACAATACCACAGGAAATGAGAAAAATCTGTTCAATCACTGTGGTTGTTTGAGGGAGATTCAATAATTTTTCAAAAAATAAATAGCATATTTAGACATACAGGAAAAGCAGTGGAAATGGACTCTTCTCACACGAGATGGCAAAGACATTAAATAGAAGGAGTTGTGTTAAAATGAGGAAAAACAACTGTCAAAGCTAAGACAAAAAAATAACATGATCTTTAACAAAATTAGCAACAGTTAATTATTAGCTCATAGGCTGTAATGCCCCTGCCAACATCATTTTGTAAAACCATTTTCATTCTCCATTATCTATTTTCACTTTGTGTGAAAAATGATGCAACATGAAAAACGATGGAATAAGAATCCACCTTCTGATCTCAAACATCTGTCTGATTCAACCCAGAAATAAAAATTATGTCATTTATTTATTTATTTATTTATTTACTGCCCTACTACATTGCTGGGTTTTTTACCATTGTTATTACCTGGTTTCAGCTACTACCAGATCTTCTCCATATCCTCAGCGCTCCTTGGGGCTCTGCGGACAGCTTCCTCTCCCTCCCCTTCTCTGCTCTCGAAACTTGGGAATGACAGGTTCTCACATTGTGTCCTGAAAGCTATCAAATGCTATTTAGTCAGAGATCTGGCAGGCTGAGGCAAGAAATGTGATTTCAAGACAAAAGCAAAAATCCAGGAAATCTCTCCTGGCTATACAATCCCAGTTACATCGTGAAAGAGCGCAAGTTTTTTGGGACGTCCTTGGCTGGTACCTGCTCCACGCCGCTGCTCCTGAGCAGGGTGCGCTGAGCCCTTGGCAGTGATGACAGCTGCTCAAAAGCAAAAATAATCCCTGGGGATTTCGGGGGAGGATGAAGAACTGTGCAGGTGCCAGGACCCATGAAACCATGTGGGTCACCAAGCTGATGGTGATGAGGGCCTGTCCCAGCAAGCTGGGAGGGTGTGTTGGACTCCTTGCACAGGACAGGTTACACTGTGGGGGTTTGAGGATTTAAGAAGCCACCAGACACATTGTTTTCTGAAACACACAAAGTGTGCCCAGTGTCTGAGTTGTCACTGAAATGCTTACACACGGCACCTCCAAACGCAGGTCCCATGTCAGGAGCATGAAAGGCCCCCGAAGACAAAACTGAAAGGGGAACAACATGTGGCAGGTCACAGTTTGAATGGGGGAGGCAACGACAGGCTTGGAAGTCTCAGACTTTGTAGTCCAGTCACCTATAAGACTTCTCTAGTGTTTGCATGGAAACAGAGTGCTCTTACTTTTAACTCCACCCGGGAATTATGTGTTTTGCTACAGATAAGTAGACTGTTGTAAAACAAATCCATCTTTGAATCCGGCATACACAGGGTTTTTATAGGATCTCAAATTTAAATAGCCATAGCATGTATTCCCTAGGCTTTATCAGATGGGAGCAGATCTAAAATCATTCTCATTTGCATGATTCTATGTTTTGTAAACACAGATGCTATAAAACATTGGTGCTTCTTAAAATCCAGGTGAATTTTCTTTGGAAATGCATGATTCGGTGTTTCATAAGCTGAAATATTTGTGTAGTTGTGTTGTTATAGCCAGGGGTGGTACAAGGATATCAAAAGGCAAAATATTTACAGGGAAAAGTAATATTATTTATTAGAATATATGACAGAATTGGGGGAAAAAATAAGCAAGGTTTCAGACACGTGAGATCTTCCTCAGGGTTGATACAGACATCATAAGCTTTGAACTATATTTAAACTACTTTGAGCTTAAGTTGATTACGTTAACAGTTAGATGATGTAAAGGAAAGAAGTCCTTGGTACTTGAAGACTAGAGGTGTCTCTTAGATAAGTGAAAGTTGCAAAAGGCATTAGTTCTTCTAAGACAAAGAAGGAAAAGTAATAACCAGCTGTGAAACAGCAAGGGTCTAGCTGAGAGTGAGAAAAATTGTTTTGTGCCATGAAGTCACCTTCCTCTCTGAGCCCATAATTTTAAGTGTCCACTTGAGTTACAAATTTCAGTTCCCAGACTCAGCTTTTGAAGATATTTTTAAGACTTTTGTGGGGCCAAGGGCTGAGAAGTCAGAGATGAAGTGGCTATTTTGTGAAAACAGATTTCCCACTGACAACCGGGTATTTCTATCCTCTGTCAACTATCTAGAGCATCCTCGTTCTAGTCCAGAATGGCTTGTTTTTGGGAGTGTATACAGTGCATTGGGTAGAAGGAAGCAAATCCAGGGTTGTAGGATGCCCAGACTGTTAGGTTTCTGGTGTGAGAAACAGTTACTGAAAGGGTCTGCATCATTCTGTTGACACTGACAGATTTGAGCTTTAGGGGGTCTCTTACATGGTGCTGCATTTTGACCTGCAAGGTATTTGTTTCTGATGCTAAGATTGACAAGTTGAGGGGGTTGCCTGATCGCCAAGAAAGGCAGTAGTAGGAAAGTCAATTTAATTTATGATTGTCCCAACTGTTTGTTGATTCTCCCCTTCCCTCCTTTCCAGGATGTTTTGTGATGAATAGAAGTACATAACCATTGGGATCTACATTTTGTATTCTGTTACGTATGTACACTGTCCAGGCCCCTAAACACAAGTCCTTGTTGAGGGTAGGAGCAGTTCTCTTCAGAAAATTTAGATTGATGAGGAGCATGTTGCCAGTGTCCTCAGGGCACATCAAGCTTGATATAACCATGACTGGTTTGGTGTATTTGCAATGCCTGTTGAATTTGTGGAGGCTGGACTGCGCTCTGTGGTGGCTGAAAATGTTTAAACATTTGATGCTGTGGTAAAACTGACCCAGATGCAAAACCATATCCATTGCTGGATTAGAAAGTAGCAGAAAGAGAATTTGGAACAGCTGCCTCACCTACAGTATTTGCAAAAGACAGTGTAAGAACGTCTGAGAAAGAGCTGGGAAAGAGCCTTATTTCTTTTCAAAAGGTCCCACACTTTTTGGTCACCTTTATAAATAGCTATGTTTGTTTTTTAGCCCATCCTTATCATTCAGTCACTTTTTTTTTTTTTCATCTTGAGGACAATTTTATAGTCCGTGAGAGCTGTTTTGTCTGGGCATCCCTTTGTTGAGTGAAAACCAGAAGTGAAGTGGATAAAGTTGAAATCAACGTAGGTGTCACTTCAGATTACAACTTTCAGCTCAGCCTTTAAGGTTCTACAAAGAATAAAATGAAAGTTAAAAGTGTTTGAAGATGGAATTGAGGGACCTATTTTGTCACGATCACATTTAAGGATAAAGGCTGAAGAAAGAGAGTGTCCTGAATTTCAGCAATTTCTCATCTGCTGTCATATGGGACCAGACCTTCCACTGGTGCTGTCCCATCAGAGACTAGAGTGGCTCTTTAGTGATTTATTCCACAGATGTCTGCCTACCCCCTTAGTTATAGCACAGCTTCTGCTCTCCCAGAAACATCTCCATTGTATTTTTTTTGGAAGACAGTTGCTTCCTGCTTTCTCTAACCGTGAACAGCTCACAAGAGGTACCACAGGTCCTGCTTCTGTGTGGAGGTTTCCCAAAACCAGCAGTCTCCTAATCAAAATTTCTCCTAACAATGATTAATTTAAACCTAGAGGTTATAACTGAAAAATAAGACATGATATATCTTTAAGTATCAATTGATGGTCTCTCAATAGGCCTGTGGTACGCCATTTGATGACAACTTAAACACACTGAAATTGGGAAAGATTTGTTATTGAGGAAAACCTCTGACTGACGTGAGCCAACTTCTGCCTGTAAATCATGCCCTGAAATTTAAATACATGTCAGTAGCAATACTAAATATAGCTACTGGCATTATTGTTAGTGTAAGCAGAGCTAGTATTTATAAAACCAATATCCTTTCTGCTATGGTGGTCTAACAGCCTTTGTCTAATTATTAATATTTTCAGTTGAGGGAATTTTGATATGATGAATTGCCTATTACTTGATAAGACACTTTGGATGCAATTGAAATTCAGTTTCAGTTCCACTTCAGTAATAGGCTGTATTTTCACCATTTTTTAAATTTACCTACTCAGTCTTACAGATTTACTATTAATTATTGAAAGAGCAATAAAAATCCAGAAGCTAATCACACCCTGGACTATTGCTGCTGGCTAAAGCTGTGTTACTGGTCACAGATTGCATGATATATAAGGGAAGAACTAACAGCAGTCATAGTGCCAAAACTTCTCTATTTTAAAAAAATACATATTTTGCAAATCATTTTTACTCTGTAAAACGTTCCCTTTTGCATTATACCCAGATTTCTGTACCTCATGAAGTCCCTGCTTTTGTGTAGATGCAGTGTTTGCTATCTATTATTTTAACAAATATATTCAAAAGTCTATGAGATCCATGTGGTTCATATAGGTCCAGTCCAGTCCATGAACTTCTGTTTAATTTTTCTTTCCACTTCTGCAAGGGTTGTGATAATTTTTTCTGAAGCATGTGAATTTAAATAAATTTTCTGAGGTCTTCCACAGTTTACCAAAGGAGTTAAAATCATTCTCCTGGGAGAGTGACTATGGAGAATATCATGGTGTGGATATATGTTGATGTTTTCTAAGACTGTAAAGAGTTGGTTGTATTTTGTTAGTAGTAATGCAGCAGGCAGGGAGTGGATTGGTTACATAAGGGGTGTGTTGTAGTCAAGTGAAAGAGTTGTTTATTCTCAGTATAGCCTAAGACAGAAAAAGATGAGGCCAGGCACTAGTACAGGTTTCCTTCATGCTTGTGTACTTGATTAGTCATAGAGAGGCTGAAGAAGTGCTGCAGCATGGAATGAGAGTTTAATGTTTTAATTCCAGTGGGTAGCCCAAGAGGAGGAACAACTTCAGATAAAAGCTGCAATGTCAGGAAAAACAATGCTCTGTGTTTGGGAACATTTAAATTCTGTGTTTTTCTAATGCAACTGTAGATTGTGTCATACCTGTGGCTGCAAATGTTTCCTGAAGAAAGCGAGGACTGAGCCCAGAGAAGGGAGGCCGCTGTCAGGTTTCATTACAAACTGCAAACAGGAATAACCTGGTCCCGGGGGGCCAGCAGCACCCGTCAGCCTTGGAGAAGCACTGCCTTTGAAAGAAAGCCCTAGGAGGATGTGAGGCTTGAGCATTTAACCTCACATCTGGGAGGTTTTATCTGCCATCTGGCTGCACAATTTGGACAGTGTTCAGTTTTTCCTGTCTAAGGCAGGAAAACTGGGCAAAGAGCCACCCCGAGGTATTGCAGCAGCAAGGGAGTTTTGCTGCCCCAAGAGCCAGGACCTGCTGCAGACAGAGACAGACAGTGGAAGTGGACAAGGCTAGGCACAGAGTCAGGGAGGAGCATTGTTGAACCTGGTTGGGGGAAGCAGGAGGGACAAGCAGCTCTTTCTGCCCTGCTCGGCATCGCTTGTGCCCTCTCCTTAGCCAGTCTGGTAGCTAACTATTGTCCCCAGCACTCTGCTTCCACAGACAGGCTTTGCATTGTGTGTGCCTCGAGCACAAATGCTGTCTGGAAGGAGACTGCCGGAAGGTGGAGTTTTGTCTTTGAGGTATGGGTGTCTGCCAGCTCGGAGTCAGCTCTGGCTCACTCACTGTCATCAAAGCGATGACTTTTTAAGCTGTTCTAGACTAATTGAACAGAAAACACACTTTCTAAGCCTTAGATTACTTTCCCCAGCAGAAGATGACTCATTGTCTTATAATTTTAGGATGAGAGTGCAGTCAAATTTTTGATGTTATATGAGGAATACACCTTGGTTTGGGACTGCACAGGGACCTTCCCTGTGTTTATTGAACAGGTACCTGATTTGATGAAGGATTATGACTTGAGCCTCATTTAATTCCAAAGACTTGGCTCCTAGATAAATATACTTATTTTGCTGTATCTTCGTTACTGTCTCTTTATAATATTCTTCTTCACAGAGAGACCATCTTCCTAATAACATCCATGCTTTAGTTACAAACGTATAACAGGCACACTGAGGAGTATAGTGCTGGTGTGAATCAAGTGCAATGTCTGAAGGTTTAATCACTTTCTGGAGAAGTATTACTCTACTGCAAAGGTCAATCCAACCTATTAACATATTGACAAGTGCAGGGCAGCAATCTTGTTTCGACAGAATCCACAGCAAACTAGGGATTTGTTCATGGCTCCCTCCTGGAGCTGCTCTCCACACATATCCATCCATTGACTCCACTGGCACTGGTCACTGTGAGCAAAGGAATCACAGCCAAGTGCTCAGAGGGGCCAAGGGAAGCACACCACTCATGGGCAGCAGCAGCAGGACAAGCAGTGCTGTCACAGAGGTGGCTGCCTGGGGTGTACCCAGGAGGACAGGAGGAGGAACAGACAGGGAAATGCTGAAAGTCCAGCTTGATCAGCCGGCAGCATGCTACCCTGCAGAGGAGGTGTAGATTCTTCCATAGTCACCCTCCCTGTTCCCTGCAAGCAGCTGTGGAGCTCAAACACCCCTGCAAGAAGCAGATGACTGCACGGACTTGCAGCTCCAGGGCAGCCTGTGTGTCAGTGCGGCAGTGCTGGTGCTCTCGTGTCACCACGGTCCCGGGCATTGCGGCGGGGCCCTTGGCTGCCCTCCTTACCCCGGCACCTGCTGCTTCAGCAAGACATACCAGGTGTTGGAAAAAGTGGTGCATTTAAGCCTGCAGCCTTGCACCTCATCCTCAGTGGTCAGGAGACAGAATGGGATTTTAGGGGTGTTTGTCTAAGCAGCTCTTGTACCATTTTTTGCAGGAGTGTATTGGATTCACCGGTTCATGTGCACATAGAGCCCCACAGCCTACTGGGCTGTGAGAGAGCTGTGGGGCTGAATCAGTACAAGGTTACACTGCCAGATGGTGACTGAGATGAGATTATATCCTAAGACCCTTTTGGAAGTCTTGCTCTTACCTTGTATTTGCTATGAGCTTTCCAGCTTCCCTGAAAAAAATAAATGGATGCTAGTTTTATATTCCCCTCCTGCTGTTTGAATGATGCTGAGGTGCTGTGGCAGGCAATGAACTGGTGCTGGGTTCAGGAGGGCTGGCAGAAACTCCCGAGAAGATTTGTTTCCTTTGTTTCTCAGTTGTCACAACATTACCTTTTGTCAGAAACCTGCTTGTTCCGAGGTTTTAGGTTGCTAAATATTGATGATGTCTACACAGACATTTATGGTGTTTCGAAGCATCTGAGCTCCCGACTCCCTGCTCTGGAATGATTGTCACTGCTTTGAACCTTGTACACAATTTAAGAAATCAAACAAGAGTGAAAGAGTCATGGCAACAAGTCACTAGACACATCTAAGAGAATGTCTCAAAGAGCCATCTCATCTCTAAGAGAATGTCTCATCTATTTTCCTGCCTATGGCCTCACATAAACACCTCGCTCTTAGATCCTGGCTGCACAGACATGTAAATTATTCAAACCAACAAACAAATTCGATACTGTACATGCCAGAAGAGGAAGACTGGTAACATAAGAAGTTTTAGCTCTGAGAATTGTTTGGGGAACTGGAGGAGAGTGAAGGCAGTAAAATATTTGGTAAAGATAAAATAGATATCAAGCTAAGCTAGTACATACAAATAAAAAACCACAGGTAACTATGTCTATAAGGACCCAAATGTTGTGCCAGAGTGAATCCCTGTTTCTGCAGAAGTTGGTGTTGAATTTTCTAGCATAGGATTTAATCTCCCAGCTTTTCACAGGTGTAATCTTCGCTATTTTTGGAAAGGAGGATGAGGGAGTTAAATGCTTATGAGTTGGCAGATTGTGGCAGGACCACAGGCAAGCATGAGGCATACCCACCTGAGTGTGAAGAAGGAGCAAAGTTGTACCAGCTAGGCCAAGGGGACTGTGAGAAGATGTGGGAGGAAATGACACTATAGGTATAGGAAGGCATTCATAGGTCAAAGGGAGTTCCAATAATTTGTTAATTAGCTAATTAAGCCCCTATTAACCCCACCCTGCATTAGGCCCATGAGACAGAAGGGTTTAGCTCATTGCCTGCAGCAGTCAAGCAGTCAGCAAGGATTCCCCCATGCAACCTGCCAGCCATCACTGCCTTCACCACGTAGCTGGATGTGTGCTTGCCTTCCAGGCACGTACCAAAAGTTCCTCTCTCTGAAGTGTTAAAGATGTCAGTGCAGCTTAATTCACCATGGATGGCGGCCTGAAGTGGCACAGCAGACCTGCCATAGGTGACTGATCAGTCCCCCAGCTCCAAGTGATAATTAGATGTGAGGATTTTCCTTGAGATCCAATTGGAAAAGCCCCTGGGAGCTAGAGGCAGGTTGCAGCTCCTTGCCATGGCTGCAGACATTTGATGGCACCATGATGGTTCCTGCTCTCCAGTTTTGGCAAGCAGTCCTTCAGCTGAATGAAGAAATGTGAGTGCCTGCCTCAAGTAATGGGGCTCAGTGTTAAGGTGTCTGGGTGGCATATATAGGATCTCTAACATGGCTGGGATCAAATTAGATGGGCCAGAGGTCCCTTCTGGTCTTAAACATTTGCTCAGCAAATTAGGTTTAAGAAAAATGGTGTGTTAAAGGCCACAGAACTGAACTGCAAAGCAGCCTCTCCTGTTCATTTTTCTTCTGTTTGTCATTCTGTCATCTTTAGGTTTTAAAACTGGATGACATGGACTTCTATTGCTTGTCCGGCTGGACTTCCTGAGTTTTGAGTTGAGTTGTCAGTTTCAGCCTTCATCAGAGACATTTTAAGGTCTTATATTTAACTGCAAATTTGGAGCAGTCTCTACTTTCTTCAATTCTAGTTCACAAAAGCATATGATGGCAATTTTTTTCAGAACAATTGATTTCTGATTGCATGAAAAGTGAAAATCAATCATTTGCCCCAACTAACCTTTTAAATCAAATTGGGCTTCCTAATATAGTAGTTCTTTTCAGATCATGGTTTGAATATTGTCTTTGAATGGTCCTTATTTTAAAATAATCCACACTCCACTTGCAGTTTTCTAATGTGAAGCCTTTTTTGCTGAAAACAGAGAGGTTAATGATTTTTTGGTTAAATTTAAAACATGCAGCCTGAGATTCATGCTAGTGAGAATACCATCATTGATATTATCACTTTGCAAAGAATGATTCCCTTTTGGAAACTCTGTTTACTAAATGACCCACTTTATTAAATGAAACTTTTTTTCCTTTTCACAAACTGTATGCCTTTCACTGTAAGTTTTTAAAGATTTGTCTGGATTCCTATGCTTAAGAAAATATTATACAATTCATGAGTTCAGCATACAGTGACCTGAAATATTCTTTCCCATGTCACATCCTCACTGCAACATTAGCCACTTGCACAGTACATTTTGTACAATGTAAGCATAAGCCTATGCCCTCAAACAAACAAAAAGGGTCATACCAGATGTCCTGGACTTTCCAGCAATTTACATTTTTAATATCATATTATTAATAATTTCTTAATCATGAGTACATAGATCTTAGATGACCTTGAATTACTTCTATTTAAAAATAATACATAGTTTATTAGAGTGCATCAACTTCAATGAAATATAAAGCAAACTAGTTAATTGTTGGCTTAGGTTTTTGTGTATCTTTGCTCATATTTAATTCCATAGGTTTTTTTTCTACGTATTTAATGGTTTGGTGTTTTCTCATTTGTATAAGTTCACCATGCAGCTAGAGAGAGGGGACAAGTACCTTTTCTGTGGGTAGGAAGGGCACATCCATCTGAGATAGCAGGGGTGCTGAGGACTGAAGGAATGCCTGAGGCCACATACATTCCCCTTGGCCTGGCTTCCTATGGAAATGTCTCTCAGGCAGTCAGTGCCGTGTGTTGACAGTTCTTGTAGTTCCTTTGAACTCTGAATTTGACAGGGGGTTAAGAACTATTAAATCCCTGCAAATTTCCTGAAAGTAAACATCTGTGTAGAGGGAGAGCTACCCTGTAAGTGTTTGGACAGAGAGAAAGGGAAAAGTATGAGCTCACACACTGTTAGGCACCAGAGGAGCTGCGTGGGACAGGGCCCTTAATAAATATCCCAGCTGTGAGATAATGCTGTGCTTTACTCCAGCATTGCAGAAATAGAGATGCAGAAAAACCCCAGTCATCCTCTCCTTTGCTCATGAAGTAGCATCTGTTGTAACTATAATCACAGTTGTGATAGCTGTAGCTTCACCTTACATAGAGAAGCTTTCTTCTGATAAGATGCTTTATTTTTTATTAATGCTTATTTTATGCATGTCTCGGTTTGGGAGCAGAAAATACATATTCATTGAGACTACTATAAGAGGGAAAATTGCTTATTTTATCTTTCAAAGATTAGATCCCTTCAGTCAATCAGATGATTGCAAATGCATGCTTTTTTGTTTATTTTTTAATCCCATAACATCCAATTAATTTTGTTTAATCTCTTGCATCTAATCATACAAGGTATCTTCCTCATGGGTGGAAAGTAATTTGTGCTTTACCAAAACTTGAAGATAAGTGGCTGGTCATTTAATTCTGCCCTTTTTTGTCCTAAAGCATATCTGGTGCTGTTGGTCAACAATTATATACCTCCCAGTTGAGATACCAGTCAGACTGGTCAGTCATAAGAGGCTGTTCTGTACACTGTGACTACTTTCATAGTTTTTGATTCATAGCTTCTTTCATAGCTTCGTTTTGGTTATTAAATATTTATAGTTAAGAGAACAGACTTGTTAAATGAAATTGCTTGCTGTGATTTCACCTAATGACTTCATGCTTTAAAAGAATTAATCCATGAAATATCTTAGATTTAGGGAAGAGTGTCTCCTTAGGGTAAAGCTCAACTCTTGCGAACTGCATTTGATAACATCAGGGGCTTGGAAATCTTGATAAAATTTCTGCTTCAGGAGCTTTCTGACATGGAACAAGCAGACCTTGTTTTGTCAGACAGAATAAGTGATGAAAGATTTTTATTTTTACAGAGAGTAAATTCCTGTAAATATCGTACATCAAGTTATGATATGCTGATATCCTCTGAAAATGTGACATTTTCTCTGAATATATAGTACATATGTATGAATAGAAGTTAATAAATCTACAATGCTAAACTTGTCAAAAATCATCCAGAATAAGTGGGTTCCCTATGTACTGTCACAGCACAATTGTCCTAAATTTTCTTATCCTGAAATGAATGCACTTATTACAGTTGCATTATTATAGTTGCATACAAACCCAGATGGAGCATCAGTCTGACCCACTGCAACAGATCCTATATTCTCTTGGAAATGTAGTAATTTGAAGGTCCAGTCTCAGGTTACAGTCCAGCAGAGCACGTAGGGCAACACTTAATTGTCCCATTTAAACCGTTAACTTATCTGGGCATTTCTATCTAAGCATGTGCTAAAGACCTAAGATTTGGAGGAGAGCCTTCTGATGGTAGATGGTACTTTTTATTAGACAGCTCAGCTTCAAATTTTGGTATCAGCAGCACAAATTGGTTCTGTTTTATTGGCATTTGGCTGCCTTCTAGTTTCTTTGTTGCTTAGCAAAACAATGAAATCAGATATTATAGTACTTCATGCATTGCTGGATCAAATGGTATTTTACAGATGAATAGAGAGCTAAGTTTTGTCATCTCTGCATTAATAGCATCATTATCATTGTTTTTTATTATTATTGTCCATTGTATTATTTTTCAAATGAGATATTAAAGGCCCAAGCAGATTAGGTTTGAGATTCATCCATCCTAATTTGTTACCTCAAAGTTAGACTGCCTCAGTTTGCAGTACTCACCATAGGCTTCTTTTCTAATCAGCAAAGAGGAGCAGCACCTCTTGAAAGTAAGTCAGGTCTTCCTAGAAGAGAGGCTTTGCAGATGTCTCCTCTTCTCTGCTGACCGTGAACAGATTGTGGAGTCACTCGTTCAAATTCAGGTAATCAATTTTTTAGGGAAACATTTTTGCTGAATTCATCGTGGTCACAAAAGTGTCAGTGGCAAACGTGAAAACTGAATTCAAGTTTGTCTTTCTTCTGATCTATGCTTTGGTCCCCCCACTGGTTCCTTGGTTTCAAGGTATTTCATTTCAGGACCCTGATATCGTAACTTTTTGCTAATTCAGATTGGACATGAATGTCCAATGCCACAAAAGACCACAAACAGTTACGAGGTGTCAGTGAGTGGTACTTTTCTGTCAGCAGCTTTAGGGATACCTGAACATAAATACTGTTGGGTAATCTTCCGCTGTTTGGTGTGCATGTGCTCCAGATGCCTACTGCTGGATTTATCAGCATCAAATATTTGTGAATTTTGTAATCCTTACTCAAATCTTCATTCTGCAAACTAGTATGAGATGAGGCTTGGTGCTCTGGTGCTTTGTTTTGCCCTTGTTTGTGTGTTTCCTTTTTGTCAAACCTCATTTTCCTGGTGTATAGAACCAAAAAGCAATTTTCTACTGCCTCACTCATCCTCAGGGAAAGACATTGTGGAGTTGCCAAAATGCATTTTCCTCTGTGGCAAAGTGATGGTGAAGAAGCTGAATTTAGGGTTAGAGGTTTCTCTTACTGGACTGGGAGCCAACCACTGTCCCCCAAAGACCCTTTATATCATGACTTGCAATGTTTAAAATAGTTGATCCTAATAGTTTGAGTCATATTTACACCCAGTCACTCATGCCTTAGTATGGAGTCCCATCATGGCATTACCAAAATCTTGAATGTGTCTCCTGACTCTTGGCTCCTCTCCAGGCATGTTTTTTGTTTCAGCACTTTTTCATTAGTCCAGGAAGAGCTGAAGATGGGGAAATCAGTGGAGGTCACCTCTTTTGTCTCCTTTTCTTGTTCTCTCTCCTGTTTCCAGGATCATAGGGAAATGCTCCCTTTAGATGTAATATGATGTTAACAGCAAAGAATGTCTTTGTGCATTTTCATGGAATCACAGGCTAATCAGGGTTGGAAGAGACCTTGAAGATCATCTAGTCCAACCATCAACCCAGCATCATCACCCCCAAAACATATTCCCAGGTGCCACATCAAATGCTGCTTCAACAGTTCCAGATATGGTGACTCCATCAGCCTCCTGAGTAACTTGTTCCAGTGCCTAACTACTCTTTCATTGTAAAATTTTTCCTAATACCTAATCTGAACCTCCTTTGGCACACTTTAAGGTAATTTCCTCTCATCCTTTCACTTGAGACATGCCAGAACTGACTGACCCCATCTCACTGCATCCTCCTTTCAGGTAGTTATGAATTTTACTCCGATCCTCCTGACATGTGGGACAAGTGAAGGGAAATGTCATCTGGCAAATGACCTGTGCAGGGACAAGGGCAGCACTGAAGCAGTTACAGATGTATGGGGCAAGAAAAGTCCAGCATCCTCATCAAAACCTCCCTCCAAGCACTGCTGCCCTTCCCACAAACTACATTAGAGGTCACATTTGTATTTTATGGTGTCACTACATGTTGTTGTTCTAGTCTGAGTCTTTGATGATTGTGCAGCAGCGGAATGAAACGTGGCTTTTTGACAGTATTGATTTCCAAAAATGAAAGCCAGTCACTGACCCGTGGCAACATGCTTTTTCCTTCACTGCAGTGTGCTGCACTGGGCCATGGTCTCAGTTCTTGCAGGACCATTTCATTGCTGGAATACAAAGAAGTAGTTCTGAGTAATTGAGCAAAGCTGCACCAGTGTCATGGTTGAACCCTAGTCAGAAACTAAGCCCCACGCAGCTGCTCACTGACTCCCACCAGCAGGATGGGGGAGAGAATCAGAAGGGTAAAAGTGAGAAAACTCATGGGTTGAGATAAAGACAGTTTAATCGAGAAAGAAAAAGCCACACATGCAAGCAAAGCAAAACAAGGAATTAATTCACCACTTCCCATGGGCAGGCAGGTGTTCAGCCATCCCCAAGAGAGCAGGGCCCCATCACATGTAATGGTGACTTAGGAAGTTAATCTCTCCAGTCTCTCCCTCTTCCTCCTTTGGAAGCTTTACATACTGAGCATGATGTCATGTGGTCTGGCACATCCCCTTGGTCAGTCGGGGTCACCTGTCCTGGCTGTGTCCCCTCACAACTCCTTGTGCACCCCCAGCCCTCTCACGGGCAGGGCAGTGCCAGAAGCAGAAAAAGCCTTGATGCTGTGTAAGTGCTGCTCAGTAACTACTGAAGCATCCCTGTGTTATCAACACCATTTCCAGCACAAATTCGAAACACAGTCCCACACTAGCTATCATGAAGAAAATTAACTTTACCCCAGCCAAAACCAGCACAGTCAGGCTGATTATTTCCTGGATCGCTGGATCAGAGAGATTGAACAGATGAATGTGTTTTGGTTTATTTCCAGATAAATTATTTTCTTTTAACCCCATTGTTCATAACTGGCAGCTGATATCTGTTCAATAAATGACTCCTGTTTTCTTTGCAAAATTATGAATTTACAGTGTACCTTGTAACTAAAGAACCATTTTCAACATATTTGTAGAACTCTCCTACTCTATCAAATGCTGGATTCAATTTCACTGAAAACAGTTTATCCTCTAGCATTTTTGCTATGGTTATTATTTTCTTATTCCATTATCTAGGTAAGCAGACTGAAGAATTTTCATCTAAATATTTTCCCAATGTTATGAATAATTAATTTGACAAAATTACAAATACACAGGCAGAAGAAGGTAGTAAAACCAGGATTTTTGAGTACCCAGCAGGAAAACAAATAGTCCTTTGTTTGTTCCTTCACCTCAGGTAAACTAAGATGTCAAGCCTTCCCTTGTGCCTGGTGCGGCGTGTGGGAAGCAGCGATCCCGGAGGATGTGCGGCGGGTTTGGCTCGGGCTGGGCTGTCAGGATCGGCGCTGCCCTCTCGTGGCCGCAGCCGGAAATCGCGCCCGGGGCTCCCCGGGTCCGCCTGGGCACCCGCGGTTTGCAAACGCTCACTGTGCCCAGGAAAGGGAAAATCGATGGCAAAATGTGTTCAAAAGGAATACGAGACTGAGCCTGAATTCAACTACCTTTGCAAACATTATTTTTTTTCCTAGGCAAAGGCTTGCAATAAAACTCTCGGAGTTAATTCCTGATGAGCATCGATGTGTGTGAGTCAATAAGGAACTCGGGGCCTCAAGAAATACGTTTCTCCACAACTGGGCTCTGTGTATCCAGATGATTTGTGTGGTTTTGCTTAGGCTGGTTGGTTCCCAGGCCATTTCCAATGCAAAACTCTGTTTTTCTTCTCTGTGACTGAAGTCTGTATGTAACAGGGCTCAGTGAGGAAAGCAAATGACTCATCCCATACACTCAGCACCCCTCCACTACACACATATGCCTTCACACCAAGAGAGCTGAAGAAGAGAAAGGATAGAAGAAAGTCAGGGGGGACCACCCACCCTCTCTCTATCAAAAGGCTTTCCTGGTCATTAAGGCTTGGTCTTTATATTGGACTTGCTCCAACTGCCTGGGAGCCAAGCATCTTTCTCAGAGAAGAAAGAGTGCATGGGGATCAAAATGTAAGTAGAGGCTGTTTGTATAAATCAAATACTTCTGTATGATGTGTGAATTGACTGTACACTTTGGCAGAGATCTAAGGAAATGCCTAGATGCCATTTAGCTACTCCTTTGGGATATTCCTCAATGATTTGTTTTCCAAAGAGGGCTTTTCACTTTCTGGTGGACCAGAGCCAGCACGTGCTCCAAACTGAGGCATTTCTGCTGACTTCAGTGTCAGGAAAACACATCCCCTGCTGAAAGGTGGGCAGCAGGAAGGTGGGGAGGCAGCAGGGCCCAGGAAGGGCGAGCTCTGGGGCTGGGCAGCAGTGGGCAGGGTGGCAGGCAGAGCAGCACCATGCTCCTCATGCAGCTGAGCTGCCTGGATGGGCCTGTGCAGGTGCCAGCCTGCCTCCATTTTCAGCATATTCTGTTGAACACAATTGCCTGTGTTTGCCTCGTCAGAGGCATGCTGATTGTACACTGAAACGGCAAGATGTTCAGAAATGCAAAAAATGTGGGCACAGAGCAAAAAAAGGAGGGACTAAAGTGTGCCACTGCTATGGTGAGTGCTAAAAAGTTCTGTGGGCACAAGAAAAGACTGGACAAGCCTATAGAAGTGAAAGCCACAGAGGGCTTCTTTGCGCACAGAAAGCACTTTTGAGGCTGGAAAAGACATGGGAGGAGAGGAGGTTCAGTCTCTTTTGCTCTATTTCTGTGTTGTTTCTTTTTTTCTCAGACTCTGACACCAGTGAAAACAGAAAACTGGGTTAACTGAGTGTGTTGTCTGACAACAGGGCTAATGTTTCGTTCTTAAGTGACCTCCCCAAAGCCAGGGCTTGATGTTCTAAAGAGATTCAATTCTCTATTGTTGCTCTGCACCCATACTGCAGGGGTGAAAAAGAAGCACAACCAGTTTCAGCCTCATTGTGCTGAGGGCTGTACAAACTCAAGAGCTCTCACAGTTCAGCTTTGTTTCTTACTGAGGTGTTTGCACCTTTGAGTGCTCCTATTTAAAACTATGACATAGATACACCTACGCACAGCTTTCAAAGAATTGTTATTGTCATAGTTGTTGCTAGATATCCGATATCTCTGTGACTCTTTTCTATCTCTGTTTCATGCTGTGCCTCTGAATTGTTTAGAGACAACCTGAATTATTTTCAAGCCCTGCTTGGGAGGCCCTTTCTAGGTACATAAAAGAGCTTACATAGACTGTTGTATTTGCAAAACCACTTGAAGTGTAAGCAGCCTTTATGTTTACATAAAGGGAAGCAATAAATAAAGAGAACTTTCATCTCTAAGGTTAGTAGCAGTTGTTAGATGCTGAGTTTGTATTAAATATAGTCTGGTAGTACTTATTCATATAATTAATAGGTGACATACTGTCTTATATGATCTGGGTGGTGGGAAGGACAGTGACTGTGAACCAGGGAGTCTCTGCCTGTGTCGCTGCTTGGCTAAGCCATGGCCACGTTGCACCCCACAGTAACCAGCTCGGGGCTGTAACTCTTGCCAGCTGACAAGGGTCCTTATGGGGTTATCCACCCCCTAGGCAGCCCAGAAACACTGTGTGCTGTAGGTGTCCACGTACAGCCATCCTGGCTGGAGGCAGCTGGGATATTGGCTTGCTCTCCTGTAAACCCAGTGGTGATTTCCCAGTACCAAGGGACCCAGCTGCCCTCCATCCACTTGGCACTTTATAAAGGCCCAGGAAGGAGAACCTTCAGCAGATCTTCCTCATCCCTTACTGGACTTTCTTCTGCTTCTGGGGAGCAAATGGAAAACATAACCCTGAACAAGTTCCTTGTATGCAAATGTGTGTTTGTTTATATGTAATGTGGGATGCTGGGTGGTCCCAGTTTTGTGAAGGGAGCCCCTAGGGAGTCCAGGTCTTGAGGCTCAAGTAATCCAACTGAGAGACTTCTATTTACCTTCTGAAAAACAGTCAGGCTTTCAGAAGTGATTGTTCCACCGCATAAAGAGTCTTACAAGAACTTTGACAGATACAGTGGAGGTTGACTTTGGGTCATTATCACATTGAAGGCAATCATAAGGCTTTAAATTAATAAGACATGTATTAAGCATAGCCTGAAAGCACTCCCACTTCACTAATCCACTCAGAGTCATAGCTTTTGAAGGAATCATGTAGCATTTAAGTTAATAATGTATTTCTTAAAAATAGTTCTTTTAGCAGCAAATGTATGACAGCTGAATTTATTGTCAAGCCTCCTAATTTGGGACTGTACTCCTGTCTGTATAGCATTAGAGAGGCTTCCCGCAGCTTACCAGTTGGAAAGCCCAGATCCATGCTTCCTTTCCAGTATCAGTGCAGTCATTTTGACAGACACAAGGAAGAGATTTTCCTGCTTCCCTTGGGTCACAAAAGCCATCCTTGTTGTTCCAGGTGATGTTTCACTTTTAAATGTGATCATAATGACTCAAATGTTTGGATTTTCTCTCTCAATTTATTTTTTTCATGATTTCCAAAGTAAACAAAATCTGTGTAATTCAGTGGGATTAGTCCTGTATTAATTCTCCACCTCTCCTGCATTTTGAACCACTCTGAGGGAAGGAGCCACTCCAGATTCTACAGGTTTCATAGAATTAGCAGCTTGCTAAAGACCAAAGATCCAAATCAGTGCTTTCCACTAACCAAATTTCCATCTTGTGGTCTCAGTGGTGCAGGGCCTGTCTGGCCTTCTGGAACAAAACCTGCCACAACACCACAGCCCGAACAGCAGTTAGAGGCTTTGGCAGGGCAGTGAGGGTTCTCCGTGTCATTTATGAGGCCTTTTCAGGAGGGGAGCACTGAAGCTGCAGACACAAGGAGGATCTACAGACAGGGGCTCACACTGTATCTGATGGGGAGCTGGGAGCGTTGTTCTGGGAATAAATGGCACTCGGGTGTGCTGTCATCATCAGTGCAGTGGAGATGTATAAAGCACACAGCACACAAACCCAAAGGAGACGAGATTACATTAGTTCTCCTATTCACAGAGCAGACTGTTGAAAAAATAAGTAGATGGGCAGAAGTTGGCAATGATACTGGCATTGTTAAATAGAGATGGTCTTCCAGATCACCGAAAGCACAAAGAGTTTTTTGATTTGTTGCAACTCCCTGCATTCTGCTAACAAGGAGGTGAAATACTGTTGAAGAACCACCAGCACCACCCCCACTTTATTTAATTAAGAGGTTTTTCAGCAAAATATGTTACATTTCCAAGCTCACAGGAAACCTTTGTTAAACTTCTTTTTCCCTAAATTTCAGAGAATGAAAAGAGGATAAGAACCTTGTCTGGGGTGTAGCAGTTAAAATTCCATTAGGAATTTGATCAAAATAACAAACCATCCAGAAAACCAGCAATATCTGGTGTGTTGATTAATCTGAAAAGGTCCGTACATTTTTCAGGCTTTCCATTGTCTTTTCGCTGTATAAACAAGAAAACAAAACCAAAACAAACTCCGGAGGAAGTTCATGAAACTGTGCCATGTAAAACCAGAAGAAAATCTTGTTATCACTCATAAAAGATGAAGCTGTTTGCCTTTTTCCAAGCTACTGAGAAGCCACTGGCTATTTTTGAGGTTGGGATTCTGGTGGAGTGGATGTTAATTTCTAATTAATGGCTGTGCTTCACTTAGGAGACATATGGTCTATATTATAAAATATTATCTCCGTTTCTGTCTTGTGGGGCTAGTAGTGCTTCTTGCTCTCAGACAATAATTTTTGTCCACCAGAACCCCCAAGTCATTCTCGTCAGGGCTGTTCTCCATGAGTTCTTGCCCTATTTTCTAATTTTGATGTAGAAAAGAATAATATCCTTTCTGCAAAGAGCCTCAGCAGTATCTTCCACTCCCTCCTTCATCCATGGAACTTTGGAAATTTGGGAGCAGACAGATGGGCTTGGTGCAATGTCTTGTCTCCCAGATCTTAAGGCATTTACAAATAATATACATGCAGTTTTAATCAAAATTTGCCTTTCTGTGGAACAGTAAAACTGTTCTGCCTCCTCTAAGAGACTCCTTCTTTGTCTTCAGTATCAGTGCTCTAAAGCTGTACTACCACCCACGTGTTTAAATGTCAGGGACTAGGACTCAAGTGGCCTGAGATATGTGTTCATGTTTAACTGAGAGAGGGAGGAGCTTTTTAAGCACTCCTTAGAGCAAATGCACCTTTAAACTCCATGTTATCACAGTAGTGTAGTGTGATATCACTGTTCATGCCATTTCAAAAAACCACAAGATATTTCTTTAAAAGGAAGCTCTTGGAGATGCTCTCAGGCTGCATATAAGTGCTGAAGAAGGAGGTAGAAAAAAAAAGAATAGCAGTTTCTTTTACACTAATAGCAAACTGAGATTTTTACATCACCAGCTGCCTTCAGGATTCAGGAGTATAAGAGAAGCACCATGGATGAGAAGGAAACTCTGCAGAACCAGCAAAACAACTGAAAGGCAGATCTGCTACTTAGACTCTCCTGAGGCCTCTGCAATTTGTTAGCAGGGCTAAGAGCTATCCAACTCCTCCTCTGGAGTACAGAGCTTTGGACACCTTTTTTTAAAACTGAAGTATTATGGAAATCACTTGAATTGCAATTTTCCAGTAGACAACACTTTGGTTTAATATTTCTGCACCTGTACTATACATGCACAGTTAATTAAATGTGCCTGATATACAAAAGGACATTATTTGTGTTGGTATAAAACGCTACAGATCATACTCCTAACTGTACTCTGTGCCTCTTTAACATAATTTGCATTCATTCACACCCCTACCCACTCCCCACATACACAAACCCATTCTCAATCCTGTTAATAATTCCAGGTGTCTTGAAAAAATACATGGATTTAAAATGGTACAAAATGAGAAACTGTACTTTACTCAATAACACTTATATTACATGTATGATTAAAAAGCTTTTATTTAAGTAGTCCCTTACAAGTCTTAACTACAGAACAATTCATACAGAGGTGAAGTTAATAGGATATTTCTCACTAATCCTGCAGTTCCATTTTCACATGCCAGAGATGAGCAAGTGAATTTATCTTTAAAGGTCCTGTTCAAGAAAAAGCAATGGTGAGGGTACAGGTAATTATGCCTCTTTGTAACATCAGGACCTTGCTTTTTAAAAGCAGTGGATTTAGAGGCCCGATCTTGTCCAACAAAGCAGTGTTAACAGGTGTCCTAGCCAGGCCGGGTGCAAACGACACGGTATTATATCATGCCAAAATGGATGTTACAATCATGGATCCAGCCTGGCAGCAACTTGCCCACTGATGCAGAAAACCAGGAACAGATTCATTACTTTTTTTATAACTTGTTTAATTTCAATGATACCATGATGTAAGGTGCTGACGTGGCATAACACAGCACTTGCCCACAGAAGTCACTCAGAGAAGGCTCCCTGATGCCAGAGCATGTGGCAAGACCACTGAGGTGCTGCAGTCAGGGGGGGAATTTCATGCCTGGCTGCTCAGGCTCTGTTTGCACTCTGAAGAGTAGATTTTCTGAGTAATCAGACTGGTGTCTTTCACACTGACAAACTCGGCAAGAAATACATATCTAGAGCATAAATGGTATTATAACACCATAATTTATATTTAAACTGTCTGACCAAATAGTGGTGTATAGTCCTTACTTTAATCCTGGCACTGGAATTTGGGGATCTTTGTTGATTATTCCCTTTTCATAGAATCACACAATAGTCCATGGTGGAAGGAAATCTGTAGATCATCTTGTCCAACATTCTGTGGAAAAAGGAGCCTAGATGAGATTACCCAGCACCCTGTCCAATCACACCTTGAAAAACTTTAGTGATGGGGACTCTACCACATCCCTGGGAAGGTTATTCTAGTGATTGATGGTTCTTACTGTAAAGTAAATTCCTCCTTATGTTGAGATGAAAGCTCTCCCAGTGCAGCTTGTACCTTCTTGTCTTCTGCATGTGGCTCCTTGTGAAGTGAGAGCCTCTGTCCTCTCTGTAGGAGCCCTTCAAGTACTGGAATACTGTGATTGGGTCCCCCCTAAGCCTTCTCTTTTGTCCCTGTATCGTGAGGAGGGAGAGAGAAGGAACACAGACTCGGTCCAGGAAGTAGAGAGAAGAAGCCTTTTTTTATTAATTATTTATCACATCTTTTATACCTTAGTGCTCTGGCATGCTGTAAGTCCATTGGACCTCTAGTCCCCCACCTCCTAGGGTGATTGGTCAAATTCTACAACCGCCATTTCAAAATATTTCTCTAGTCAGTATCATAACAATTCTACAAACAACTGCAGGTGCAAAATAGTTTACAGAAAACCACAATGTTGTTTTGAATAGCTTCTATGGGAAAGACAGGGCTCCCATGGAATGTTACAGTTTCACAGAATACTGCAGAAAGCTGGAAAATTTCTCTGCTGAAAGCTTTTCAGCATCCACACCCTTTTAAAGCAGGTAAGAGCTAGTTCCTTCCGTCTTTCCTCTAAGGACAGGTTCTAGAGCCCTTTGATCATTTTCATGAACCTCCTGTAAAACTTCTCCATTTGTCTTTTTCATTTTTGAACTCGGGGACCAGAGCTGGAGACAGTATTCCATGGCTCACTTTCTCCTTTACAGAAAATGCAACTCCACGTCCTCTCCTTCCCTTTATATCATTCTGAAAGTTTGTAGCCATCTACTGTGGTTTTCTAGTCCTGATAATTTTCCCACCAAGTTTCTGTAATTCCTATCAACCATAAATCTCAGAGTGGTCACAGAGTTCCAGTTCCTCCTGTTTGTTTGCACAGACCATGTGTGCACTTGCCTTTGGAAAGACTTGGGGAGCATTCCACACTACTCTGGTGGGTGCTCTGGCTGTGCCATTATAACCCTGTGAAAATCACTTGTGCACACTCCATCGAAATGGTCTTACATTTTATTTATCAATAGCATTTATTGTTATTGATAAATAAAATGTAAGGGAGAGAAGCCACTCTGATTCGGCTACTGCCAGTCAGATACATTCAAGTATGAAGAGGAAAAAAAAACCTGTAAAAGGATCAGATGAACAAAAGTTTTGATACTTTATCAAGTAGAAAAGTTAAATGACTTGTTCTATAAAGGCACTGACATTTTTTAAGAAACTACTTCCTCTATTTAACCTTTGTGGGTTTCAATGGAATTTTAATTTTATATACTTTTAAGAGCTTTCATTTTGCAAGATAAATGCAATTAAACATCTGTTCCCTGCAAGATATTATGGGTCAACTGGTTTAGATTACTTCAGTTCATAGAAATATAATCATAGCTAAAACACTTTGCAAAACTTATTTAGCTGGATCACTAGGTCACAGCATTTAGTATTGCTAGTTGCAAGATTAGCTTAGTGTAAAATAATTGAATTTTCCACAAAATCGTCTACTAAAGGCACTAGTTTTAGTAAACATGAGATACAGAAAAATTTTAACAGTCACATCATTAAAAACTGATGCTTGCTCTCCATGGAAAATGCCATTTATAATAGAAGCCTGTTTTCTTGTGTTTCTCTCTCCTGGTGGTTTTGAATTGCCTCATAAATGACAATATTTATTAAAAAAAACCCTGAGTTTTATTGAGCAGGTTAAGATGTTTTGTGAGGAAGACATTTAATCAGCAGAATTCTGCAAGTCAAACTTACATTTGGAGTCTTAAAATATACAGTGTAGTCAGTGCATGTGTTAAAAATAAAGTTTTCCACTGAAAAATGTTTCCTAACTATTGAAACCCTGGACTACACAAAAAAAAAAAAGAAGTCCAGATTTTTATTTTGCTACAGATTTTTTTTTTCTGTATGACACCCAAAATAGCCACAAAACACAGATCTAGACAGGAGTCAGCCCAGAGCAGCACTGTACATGTTGTGCATTACTTACACAGAATTTTGTGAAAATTAACTGGGAAAAGCAGGTTCTCCTGTTTTTTCTTGAACAGCATATTGTCCAAGAGCATGAACATGATGTGAGCACAGCAAATGGCTGCTCTAAACAGCTCCCTGCCTGTTTACAAAGCACAGCTTTGGTGCCTGTCACCACCTTTCTCCTCCAACCAAAAAACTGTTCAGCATTCATGGGAGGTTGTGCTCAGCTGCTTGCATCCTTCATACTCTGAAATGGAGACATCTGTGGGTTTGAAACTCCTTCAGGGCTGAGAGATGGTGATTAAGAATAAGCACAGTGAGTTAAATTTGAATGTGAAATGAAATAGGAGTTAAGTTCCTAAGCAGCTTTGAGGATCTGTGCCTGAGCTCATAAAATGCAATTAATTAATGACTAACTGGCAACTCTTTAAGGCTCTTCCATCCTTGAGGTTTCAGTATGACATCTCCCCTCCTTAGCCAATGTTGCATGCTCTAAAGTCATCATTTTGCCACATAAGGAGTCAGACACATTTACAAGCTCTTTGATCTGGCACAATTCCATGTAAACCGTAGCACACACGTTGTGGGTTTGGCAGGGAAGGAGCAGGACTGAATGCTACCAGGCCTTAAGCACTGACAATTGTTAGGGCACTGCTTAACCTCTCCTAGTCTGCTGAGCTGTGGCAACCAGCATGGATTGCTAAAGCTGGCGGAAATTCGTTATCGCTATTGGAATGTCATTAACACTTTCCCGAGGATTACATATACCTTTAGGTGTCAAAATACTCCAAACCAGTGTTCAAGCAAATTACGAGCAGTGATTCCAGGGAAGAGGCATTTATTAATGATAAAATCCTGTGAGGGCCAACAGATGTCATTCCTTATAATAAGGCATGTGGCTCTAATTTGGCACTTCTTGCCATCAGGAGGAACCTCTTGCAGAGCAGATGTCATTTCTAATCCTGTCTTTCATGGGTGCCTGTGCCCTGTTGGAGTTGGTGTGCCAGTTCAGAAGCAGGCTCAGTGCCACGAAAGCAGATGGTCATGAGCACAAGTCATGCCACAAAACTGGTGCTTCTAGAAGTGTGGGTGCTGAGACCAAAGGACTACCTAGGAACATAAAAATCTTCTGGTGCAGGAAAATTCCCCCTAAGTAGGTTGATACATGCCATTAGTGCTCTAATGGTAGTAGAAAATGGATGTTATCTGTATCTTCGTTCCGGTTATTTTAACTTTTGGCCAGCCTCTGGTGATCCCAGGGGTCATTCTGGCAGCTGAGGGCATTGGATCGTATATGTGTCTTTGGCAAAAATGCCATCAATGCTTGGTGTTAATTTGAGAGCTCTGCAGTGCCTGGGAATTGTTGTGGTGTGGTGGACTACCCTGCTGGGCAACGAGGGGGAGAACTGACCCTTGGACCTGTATTCATCCAAATCCTCTGTAAAACAGGGCATGACTGTGCCAGACAAGACCTGAAGTGAATCTGTGCTCCTGTTTCTGTGCTTTTTGCTTGGTATAGAGAGTAGCATTTTCCTAAAACATTCAGCCTAGGTCAAAATTTTGTTCCACTGAAGACAACACTTCAGCTGTCCTCACTGGGATCAAATACCATTTGTCTTACAAATTCAGCCTTCAATAACAATGAATTTCAGTAAATTTACTGAACAGAGAATCCCAAAAACTTGTTGCTTGGATATAGCTACTTATTTACTCTTCCAAAAATGAATCTTAGAGGAATTTAAATGTTTAACTGATATGTAATATGTTCTTAACTTGTGTCAGCAAGAAGAGCTTCCAAAACACCGAGAGTATGTGCTTGCCTTCAAGTGTATCTCAGGTTTTAAGAACCAGCCCTTGCTACAACTAATTGATAAGCTTCAGTAACTACAGAGTAAGATCAGGTTACTCAGATCTGATCTGTTAGGAATCATAATCCATATGTCTAGGAGAAGCTTACAGCGTGTATGTTTCTCTCTTCTCAGTTAGAGAAGCAAACATTTCCCCAGTATATAATTCCACTGCTTCAGCTCCTCCGAGTACCACAAGAGACACTTCAGTGGAGGATTCACGACGTGGGATGTTTCTTGTCACTGTGATCAGAGTCATACACTGAATGAGGGAGGTTTGCAGGGAAGATATGGTCATGAATGACCTTTGATGATTCAGCCCCAAGTAGTGGCAGGAGATTCCTCTTTCAGAAGGTGCCACAGTGATGTCTGTGGCCCATTTTAAAATGCCTGTGCAGCCCAGGTATCTTTGGAAGGATTCCAAAAACCTTATATTATTCTTTCTGACAAATATTACAGTTGATCAGCAAAATACTATGCTGTCTTCGCTCCATGTCCTATGGGTTTTTAATTAGCCAGCTATGCAAAAGCTCTCAGCTAGCCAAGCAGCTGTACAATCCGCCAGTGGTAGGCAAAGCTACCACCAACATACGGTGCAACTTTATTACATAATAAAATGCTCATCTTTCCTGATAGAGATGCAACATTCCACCAGAACCCAAATAAAATGGGTTACGTGATTCCAAAGTCTGGAACAGTCAGCAAGTTGTCTGCAATTCCCAGTACTACATGCAGAAATTTTACTTTATGGCAAAATTTTCACCTTGCCCAATGAGGCTTGTAACACTTCAAGAGGGAGCAGCACATAGCTCCACTCAAGTAAGAAATGCATATAGCCAGATCCTAAAATATGTATTTTATTTGGTGATGTCAAATGAATTAGTTAGCACTGATACAAGGAGGTGTATCAGCAGAAGGCTGTATTTCTGCTATCTATTATGTATGAAGGACACTCAAGATGGGTTTGTGCCACAAAAATTAATCTAGATTTCAAAAACTCAGTGTCATCAAAAATGGTAAGTCATGTAAAGGAAGGAGTTTCAATTCCACTTGGCAGAGGCAAAACATCTCCACTTTTCTTAAATCCAGTTTGTTGTGGGTGAGGCTAAGCTGAATGACCTCCTTTGCCAGTGACATGGAGCATGTAGAGCCCAGCTCAGTGGATGCTTCTTAGCTGCAAGTCCAGCTGTGCTGGTGAGCAAAGGAAAGCCTGGAAGCCAGGTTAAGCCCTGTCTCCTGATCCCTCATCCTCTTCTTCACACTGTGACTGTAGTTTTGTCTGCTCTAACCCTCTCAGGAAAAGCTGCTGTGATCAGCCTGGATGGTGTCAGGATGAGCCAGCCCACAACACTTGGCCAGCTTTTGTTTAGCAGTGTAAATATAGTCTGATGGACCAAGCCTCAAACAAGGGCCATGTGTGCAAGGACATCCTGATGGAAGTAGGGTTGCCAGTGCTGCCCTGGCAGCTCAACTGCCACTTGAGTTAGAAAAGCCTGAAGAGATGATGCTTCCCTCTGCCCTGCCAGAAGCACCACCTCTATCTTTTGCTTGCCTGGATCAGCTGCAAGTGCAGGATACAGCCTCTGACTGCAGAAGCACTCAGGGCAGCTGGAGGTGAAAGTAAAGCCTGCCAGTGCATCTGCACAGAGCTGCTTTTGCAGCTCTTCCAGTGGTGGTCAACCTTGTAGGGTCCCCACCCTTCAGGTGCCCAACAGCTTTCTGCACAACCAGACCCAGGGGCCCAAAAACCATCTGCCAGCAGGTGACAGCAGGAGAGAAGTGCTTGGCCTTAGGACTGGAGGGCACGGGGAGAAGGATGGATATGCAGCAATCCCTTAGTAATGTGTTAGTGTACAAAAGCCATGGCTGATCAGAGCTGTCATTAATCATCAATGATGGCACCAAACTCCCTCCCTAGCATTGAGGGGGCTGCCTCAGAGGTAATCATTGGCAGTGCAGAAATCCAAAGCTATCTAAAGCTGCGCTGACAGGCACTGCAGATTTGGCTCTTTATTTTGGTGGAAATTATTAACCTGAATGATCAACCTGAATTCAAAATTCAAGTTTCATTTTTGAATGTAAAGACTTCTGAAAAATCAGCTTTTATAAAGGCATAGGACCAGGCACAAACCTCTAAAATAAATATTTTACAGGGAATTATTGCTCAAACATCTCTGAGCCAAAGAAAAATCCAATGGGAAAAAAGACTTTGAGCTAAGTAAGTTAGGCTTAAGCATTGTGTGGACATCAATTCTTAAGCATCTTCGTGTTCTGGATGGAAAATAAACCTGTCATGAGCTGGTCTCTGATCTTTTGAGTATTTGGCCTGTTAGGAAATACCAGGCATTAGCTGTCTGAAACACAAAAACCCCCAATTAGTCAGTGAGTAGTCTTATCTACTATCGTAACACCTTAACACCCTAATATCGAAACACCTTAATAACATGGTTAGCCCTCAGGGCTCATGACCATACTGTACCTCTTGGTCAATGGCTTTGTTTCAGCTTGAGCTACAGAGCTGTATGTTCAATTGTCTCTCTTGAAAATTACACTGTGAAACCTCATATTAAAATATACCATGTTCGACTTCAACATAGCAACCCATAAAGTGGTGAAATAAAAATCTTGTCTGACAGGTTGCATATGTGATAATCATTCTATAACATTTACTTACCACTTTACAAGTAACAATCAGGAATAAAGAATGGGCATTAATTGAAGGATGGGCAAATGTTCCAAGTTAGTGAAAAGTGTGTCTTGCAGGTTTTGGTTTTAAACATCACCTGATTATTTCCGGTAGTTTAGGTATTTTTCTTATCAGATCATTCCCCAGGGCAGTGATTTTAAATTTCACTCTGTGCTTGTACTTGTGCTTGAAAACTGGGGCACAAAAGTGCAGCCTGGTAAAACCCAGAGGAATAATACATCCCAGTGTTTTGCAGGTAAAAAAAGTCTTTGCAACCTCATTCATCATCAGGTTTTCCTGCTCACTTCTCTGTCTCTGCTGTTTCCTTGCTGTGTGAATTTGGAAAGTGGCTCAACTCCTTTTTTAAAGCTTCTTCATTTCTGTGACTGGGAAGTGATTTAGAATTGCTAAGTGGCATCACTGATGCAACAACTAGATATAACTTCATTGTCATTAACTTGGCATCAAGTAGTGTCCAAGGATCTTTATGCTGGAAAGGTCTTCCTATAACCATGGATAAATGTTTGTCCTTCAGTGAACATGCACGATGCCAGCATGTTCCCAGTGTCTTGAGTGTGATTACAGCTGTGGCAGGAGCTATCAGCTCCAAGTCTCCTCCCAGCACAGGGAATGCTTGACCTGCTGTGAAGAGCTGGAAACTCACTCCATGTCATAGGCTGCACATAGCAGCCCATGGGACAGGGAGCTGCAGACGCAGCTGCACTCGTGCTGTAACACTCCTCTGCAGTTTGTTTGTCAGCAAGACACGGACCCGTAGGCATTGTCAAACAAGCTGCTTTTCTAGAGAGGATGCAAATTCTCTGACAAAAGGGTACTTTATTGCCCTTGGTTGCAGAAAGGGAAATCTGTAGCTGTGGGGATCCAGAACACAGCCCTTCCTATCATTGTCTCCTCTCAGATCAAGACCTGCCACAAAACATGGCCTAATTTATTTCTCATCAAATGCAGAATTCTCCCCACTCATGTTTCTGCAGGTTTGACAGTCATATATAATATCATATTATATTTCCATCCCTTTTTTATAAATATTTGTAAATAATTTCAGAAAAGGAACACCTACAAGAGACACAAACATACAAGAGAGTCTTCCTTTTCTGAGGGTGAGGAGCCCCTGAAATGAGCTGCTGCAGGGCAGGGCCAGATGGTGAAAAGAATGGTGACAGATATGGAGAGAGAGTGGTTCAAAGACATCCAGTAGCCAGTGGAATTTTGGTCATGGTTTTCTTTGAACATGGAGCCTACAATATGTTCCCAGCCCCAATTTCTCCGTGTCTACTGGCAAACAAGTGTAGGGGAAGAGTAGCTGCAGCTGGGACTCTCCAAAGTAACTGCAAGTCTTCAAAGGAATATTCTTCTTTTCTGTATTTTTTTTCAGAAGCAGAAGAGTAGGATTCCTTGGGGCTCATGGTGAGGAGGTGATAAAAGTGAGGCTGAAGGCCTTTAGCCCCAGCAGATCGTTAATAGCTTATTAAACACTCTACTGCAAAGTCAGCAGTGCTGCTCCTCATAGAGCACTGTCTGCAAAAATACAGGGCCTTTTATGTAGCAGCTCCCAAATGACTCACCAGGTGCTTCAAAGGCAAGCCGAGTCTCCCCTGGTTTAGACAGAATGCCAAAGTAGAGGAGTAAGAGGGAAGAGGTGCAATACAACAAAGGATGTGGTCACCTGGAAACTGTTCACCCACTGCACATCTGGTGTTTCTGTACAGGCTTTTACTGAAAAATAAGAGGTGGTATCATGGAAGGGCAGATACTACTGGTTCACCTGGTGCAGATAAGAGTGGGAGGCATTATTTCATGATGGATTAATAGGTACCATCTGATGAATAATCTTTCTGATTTTCCTATAAGTTGATTCCTTGAAGTAAATGAAAACCTTTCTTTTCCTCCTAGACCATGAGGAATATGCATTCTCTAAGGTCTTTAATTTAATTTCTTCTCTTAATGCTATCTGAACTGTGGAGTCCAGCACTATGCATAACAAGGTGAAACTCACCTACCTCTGCTCCTGGGGAACTAGATGCTGCCCTGGTGATATCCATGGAAGCAGCAAATATTAGCTTTTGGGGGCATATTATACACGCCTGTGTTGTTGTATCCTACTGTCTCTTTTGGATCTCCATCCATGAGTGAAGAGCAAAATGGGAGATAATGTCTCTTAAGTTAAACATTGATCTTATCTCAGCAAATCCTGGATGTATTGATATTGCTTTTAGGGTGGGTTGACCTTGGCTGGCTGCCAGGCACCCACCCTGCTGCTGTCTCACTGTCTCATCTCCTCTACAGGACAGGAAAGAAAATAAGATGAATAAGACCACAGGTCTTATTCATGGAAAGACATGGAAATCACTTACCAACTGCTGTCACAGGCAAAACAAATTGATTTGGAAAAAATTATTTAAATATTAACAATTAAAATAGAGTTGAAAAGTGCAAAACAAAGACAAAACAAAAAACTAAAATAGCTTTCACCCACCCCTTTTTTCCAGTCTCAACTTCACTTCTCCCTTCCCGATTCCTCTACCTCCTCTATCCCATATCCCCATTGAGCAACACAGGGAGGAGAATGGGGGTTGCAGTCGGTCCGTTACAGTTCCTGTGCTATTTCTTCCATCTCACACTTCTTCCTGCTCCTGCATGGGTCTTTACCCAGGGCTGCTGTCCCTCAGGATAAACCTGCTCCAGCATGGTTCCCATGTCCAGGGACCACAGCTTCTTCCAGAGCTCTGTTCCTCTGAGGCCTCTCCATGGATGCAGCTTCCTTTGGGCCATGTCCACCTGTGCCAGTGTGGAGTTTTCCATGGGCTGCAGTGTGAATATCTGCTCCACCATGGTCCTCTCCACAAGCTGCAGGGAAATACCTGCTCCCCCATGGTTTTCTCCAGGCTCCCTAGGGAACACCTGCTCCCTCAGCCTCACACTTTTTCCCTCACTGCTCACTGTAGGGCAGTGTTTTGCCCTTTCTTAAACCCATTCCCTCTTGGCTGACAGGCCAGGCTATGCCCTGCAGCGGGTCCATTTTGGGAAGCATCTGTGCCTGACACAGTGCAGCCCTGGCCCCCCTGGTGCAGGGTGGCCCTGGGGCCTCAAGACACTCAGTACAGCAATGTAGCTCCACTCTCTGAGACCATTTCTTAATAAAAGAACAAAAGCTGTATTGCTTTCTTTCCTTGCATTTTTTCATTGGAAGGGCTTGTCCAGCCACAGCACAAGGTGTGTGGCTGGCTCTCTCCAGGCACTGGCATTTCTGATCCAGGTATTCCATGAGGCCATATTTGTCAGCTTTCTCACCCACTCATTTAAGAAATTAGGAGATCTCTTATGCTGTGTTTTAGACAGAAAAAATGTTTGTAGCTGGCAGCACTTCGTCTTCAATACCTAGAAAAACTTTTTGTTTTTTAATAAGAAGTTATGTAACTCCCCTGGGCACCTTGTACTTCAATGTGGGAATTGCTTCCATTTGGTCAGATTTGAGAGTTGAAATGTTCTCCATATAATACATTTTGCAACTGAGAGTAAAGATTTTCCATTAAAGAACACTTGAACAGCATTTCTCTGCAACTAATAAGAATAATTTACTCTTCAAGGTTAGTGCTTCTGCAACTGAAACTTATAAAAAATAGCTGAAGAAAGAAAAAAAATTTTCTACAAGTGGTACTACCCAAACTGACTGGGTAAGCATGTGTATGAGACCACTTCAGGAATAGCTTCAGGAGTGTGATGCAGACAGGCTGAGGTGGACATGCACGCTGCAGCATCCCCCTGGCACCTGGCAGAAGAGGTGTCCTCGTGCACAGCTGCAGAAGAGACAGGGCTTGGCTGGGCCAGATTTTCTGCTGTTGTGACCCTACAGAAGTCAGCAGTGTTTTGTTAGCAGATAATTCAGCACATAAATGTTTGTTACACAGGTGAAAAATCCAGGTAGTTTGGCTATTCAACACTGACCTGATGTGCTGAGGGGTTGTTATGTGCACAGCTGTGTAAAGGGGACAAATGCTTCAGGTCTTTCTGTTCCTGCATAGAGGAAAACACTACACTGTTTTGTTTGAATTTTTAATGTGGCTTGAGAAAGGTCAAATATGTTCATGGAAGTCCATTTATACTGCAGGTACACACTTTAAATTAAGATTTATGTGCAAGCAGCCTCAGACACAGCAAAACTTAAAGCTGTTTTCTCAGATCCAAAAGGTATATTCTTCCTTTATCAGAAAAGAGGATTTTCTTTTCCAACCTGCTTTTTTTTTAGTAGTTTTTCAGTAAAAAGGTAAAAATGAAATGTCTCCTTTACTTGCACAGTTTCAAGAAGACTATGTCTTAAAAATAGTGGAGACTTGGACATGTCAATTATTTAAATAACATTATCATTTTCCTGCAGGCAGTACCTAACCAATATTATATTGTATCTTTGTAAAACAATTGAAATAAAAATTATAGGCCTTTTCTGACATCCTTTGTATTTCTTGCCACTATCTCCACTCGTTTTTTCAAACAAAATGTTCATTCTTTTGCAAATGTCCAAGTCCAGACCTGCTGTAATCTTTTGCTCCTCTTAGGCCTTGCAGACTGATAGGTAAAAACAACACTCCAACTTTGCCTTTCTTAAATGTTAAGAAAATATTGTTTTCCTTATGTCTACAAGGAATCTAGGATGTCATTATTCCCTAGGTGGCAAGTTCAGGAGGAAACCAAACCCATTAAAAGTTCTGAAAGAGGTCGCTATAAGGTGGAAAACTTGGCAACCTAATATTTATTATGAGAATATGATTGAAGTGGATGTGAGAGCTAAAGCAGAATTTTTCCTTTGTTTTTTATCTTACTATTCAAATGTCTGAGTGTGATCTGAGGGACTCTTTTTGGGAAATCCCACCTGAGCAGGAGAATTTGGAACTTTGCACCACTGAGCCTTGGTATTCCCCTTTATTTCAAACACCAGCAGCTTCCAAGTGATGGGGTGAATGTGTGGTGTGGCTCCTGTAGCAGCCACAAAACCATAAACAACTCATCCATCCAGATATTTAGGAATTTTCTTTGTTTCTTTATGAGCATTTTACCCACGTACCTTTATAGAGCTAGACCAAGAGGAGGTCTTGTTCTTGTTAGAATCAGACTCTAACAGCTGCCAAGATTTAGCACTTAACTAAGTTGTTGGGAACTCTTTATTTCTACCTAAAGTTTTATACTGGAGAAAGTCCATGTGACTTAGCCCAAGTTGCAGTGAGAACGTGTCATTGTCGATTGTAATTGCTGATAGAAGTTCAGTCTGTATGCCACAGTTCGCATATATTTTTTATGGACTTATAATTAGTGCAATTCCGGTCTCCTGCAGGTTCCAGCTTCGGAAATGAAGAGCAGACCACCCCTAGGGCATCTGCACCTTCTAAAGATGTTCCCAAGGGGAGCAGCAAGAGCACGACGCAGGTATCGAGCAGCACAGCGACTCCACGCAGGAGCTTGCTGCCAGCACCAAAAACTGCCACAGCACCTGCTGGTAAGTGCTCCAAACTTAAAACACCACCTGTGTTAAGCCAAGAAACACAGAAATCTTGTTGTGATGCTGTTCTACTGCTTGCTTTTAATTAACTTTCATGCCATCCTTGGGCCCGTTGCCAGTGTGCTGATTTGGCCACCATTTACTATAGTCTCTTTTAAACAGTCAACAACACGGCTATAATCTCATTTTGTGAACTATGTGTGGAGTTGAAGGCATTTACTGTCCCTAACTATACATATCAGAGATTTAGTGTATATATTGTTGGTTCTCACCAAGCAGGTTTTTGAAAACATTGCGTTGCTTTAGAGACCATAGCATTCCATTGAGCAGATAATTCATTGCTGGGTATGTTTGCAGTGATGAGAATATTGGCCTCTAGGTTTAAGCTATCTTTGTTTTTTTCACTCAGAGAGGCAGAAGGAGGTAAGCAAATAAAGCAAAAAAAACCCTAGACTTGTTTCCACGTTGTTTCCTTGCCTAAATTCTCCTTCTGCTCAATTCAGTTATGTCTCAAATGATCAGTTCCATCAAGTTCAGGTTAGATCTAACAGTTTAGATTCCAAAATAAATAATTTTATCCCAGCTGGCTCTTCCTCAACAGTGTTTCATTTCTATGTAAGTTCCATTGGGTTTGATAACACATTGCAAATGGCGCTGGGAAGGAAAAATCTGTGCAAAATGTGACACAAAGACTTTACGAATTGCTAGTCCTTGTCACCTGGTTTCAAGATAGATTAACCTGTTATAATGGTTTGACCTTGGCTGGACACCAGATGCACACCAAACCAACTGGACAGAGGGAGATAAATGCAATAAAAGGCTCATGGGTCAAGATAAGGATGAAGGGACAACTCAGCAATTACCATGTCATAAACTTGCCTGTTTTATTCTGGAAGGAAGTTAAACATGGAAGTAGGGTTGCCTGTCTGTGTTAGGCAAAAGAGTCAGACACAGCTCCCGAACGGGGCAGCTGACAAGTTTAGGAAGTTGNGTCAAATATGTTCATGGAAGTCCATTTATACTGCAGGTACACACTTTAAATTAAGATTTATGTGCAAGCAGCCTCAGACACAGCAAAACTTAAAGCTGTTTTCTCAGATCCAAAAGGTATATTCTTCCTTTATCAGAAAAGAGGATTTTCTTTTCCAACCTGCTTTTTTTTTAGTAGTTTTTCAGTAAAAAGGTAAAAATGAAATGTCTCCTTTACTTGCACAGTTTCAAGAAGACTATGTCTTAAAAATAGTGGAGACTTGGACATGTCAATTATTTAGATAACATTATCATTTTCCTGCAGGCAGTACCTAACCAATATTATATTGTATCTTTGTAAAACAATTGAAATAAAAATTATAGGCCTTTTCTGACATCCTTTGTATTTCTTGCCACTATCTCCACTCGTTTTTTCAAACAAAATGTTCATTCTTTTGCAAATGTCCAAGTCCAGACCTGCTGTAATCTTTTGCTCCTCTTAGGCCTTGCAGACTGATAGGTAAAAACAACACTCCAACTTTGCCTTTCTTAAATGTTAAGAAAATATTGTTTTCCTTATGTCTACAAGGAATCTAGGATGTCATTATTCCCTAGGTGGCAAGTTCAGGAGGAAACCAAACCCATTAAAAGTTCTGAAAGAGGTCGCTATAAGGTGGAAAACTTGGCAACCTAATATTTATTATGAGAATATGATTGAAGTGGATGTGAGAGCTAAAGCAGAATTTTTCCTTTGTTTTTTATCTTACTATTCAAATGTCTGAGTGTGATCTGAGGGACTCTTTTTGGGAAATCCCACCTGAGCAGGAGAATTTGGAACTTTGCACCACTGAGCCTTGGTATTCCCCTTTATTTCAAACACCAGCAGCTTCCAAGTGATAGGGTGAATGTGTGGTGTGGCTCCTGTAGCAGCCACAAAACCATAAACAACTCATCCATCCAGATATTTAGGAATTTTCTTTGTTTCTTTATGAGCATTTTACCCACGTACCTTTATAGAGCTAGACCAAGAGGAGGTCTTGTTCTTGTTAGAATCAGACTCTAACAGCTGCCAAGATTTAGCACTTAACTAAGTTGTTGGGAACTCTTTATTTCTACCTAAAGTTTTATACTGGAGAAAGTCCATGTGACTTAGCCCAAGTTGCAGTGAGAACGTGTCATTGTCGATTGTAATTGCTGATAGAAGTTCAGTCTGTATGCCACAGTTCGCATATATTTTTTATGGACTTATAATTAGTGCAATTCCGGTCTCCTGCAGGTTCCAGCTTCGGAAATGAAGAGCAGACCACCCCTAGGGCGTCTGCACCTTCTAAAGATGTTCCCAAGGGGAGCAGCAAGAGCACGACGCAGGTATCGAGCAGCACAGCGACTCCACGCAGGAGCTTGCTGCCAGCACCAAAAACTGCCACAGCACCTGCTGGTAAGTGCTCCAAACTTAAAACACCACCTGTGTTAAGCCAAGAAACACAGAAATCTTGTTGTGATGCTGTTCTACTGCTTGCTTTTAATTAACTTTCATGCCATCCTTGGGCCCGTTGCCAGTGTGCTGATTTGGCCACCATTTACTATAGTCTCTTTTAAACAGTCAACAACACGGCTATAATCTCATTTTGTGAACTATGTGTGGAGTTGAAGGCATTTACTGTCCCTAACTATACATATCAGAGATTTAGTGTATATATTGTTGGTTCTCACCAAGCAGGTTTTTGAAAACATTGCGTTGCTTTAGAGACCATAGCATTCCATTGAGCAGATAATTCATTGCTGGGTATGTTTGCAGTGATGAGAATATTGGCCTCTAGGTTTAAGCTATCTTTGTTTTTTTCACTCAGAGAGGCAGAAGGAGGTAAGCAAATAAAGCAAAAAAAACCCTAGACTTGTTTCCACGTTGTTTCCTTGCCTAAATTCTCCTTCTGCTCAATTCAGTTATGTCTCAAATGATCAGTTCCATCAAGTTCAGGTTAGATCTAACAGTTTAGATTCCAAAATAAATAATTTTATCCCAGCTGGCTCTTCCTCAACAGTGTTTCATTTCTATGTAAGTTCCATTGGGTTTGATAACACATTGCAAATGGCGCTGGGAAGGAAAAATCTGTGCAAAATGTGACACAAAGACTTTACGAATTGCTAGTCCTTGTCACCTGGTTTCAAGATAGATTAACCTGTTATAATGGTTTGACCTTGGCTGGACACCAGATGCACACCAAACCAACTGGACAGAGGGAGATAAATGCAATAAAAGGCTCATGGGTCAAGATAAGGATGAAGGGACAACTCAGCAATTACCATGTCATAAACTTGCCTGTTTTATTCTGGAAGGAAGCTAAACATGGAAGTAGGGTTGCCTGTCTGTGTTAGGCAAAAGAGTCAGACACAGCTCCCGAACGGGGCAGCTGACAAGTTTAGGAAGTTGTTATTATACACAGCAGACAGAAACCAAAGAAACTATGTTAGTACAGTGCTCTGGTTTAATTTTTTATGAGCCGAGTTAGCAGCATGTATCTGTGCCCAATTCATGACTTTTTTTTTCTTTTTTTTTTTTTAATTAAAACAGTGTCATGGTTCCTCACAATGTTGAGCATCTGATAGGAGCAATGGTTGAAATAAATCAAAGAAATTATGAAGACAAGGTTTCTTTAGCAATTCTAATCTTGCCTCTTTTGCAATAGCAAATGAACTCTGGGTGTAGATCCCAATGTGATAGAGACACCTACAGAATGTAAATATTTCTGTTTAGGTATCCTTTGGACAGTAATTACTATAGGCTTGATGTTGCATATATATTTAGCATCTGTCCAACCTCCTGTGAAGGACATTGCAGTTACTAAACGGAAGTGCTTAGAGCACTCCACAGTTGGAGCTGAGGAGCACAGGCACTATGTGTATTGCACACAGCGTATTTTACGAAAGGAAGAAGGAAAGTATTTCACAAGGAGGATGGCAGTAATTTAAATATAAATAGTATTTCTGAAAGAGTGCAATATCAGGTAATGTAAAAACTACAATTGTATTTCAGGGACATACATAATTTTATCTAGGTACGAATAATAAATTAATTCGCAAATGAAAATATCTACCTATATTAATGAATCAAAAACAACCATCAAAAATCACATGAAAGCTTTCATGTATTAGATCTTACTTGAGAAGACCACCTGAACTGTAAATTTGCACTTAAAAAAATAAAGACAGAACTGCTCAAGAGAGATTATACTCCTGATATTTCACTAAAAGTGCTTGTGAAATAAATTGGACTGCAGGGAATAAAAAAATATTTAATTAATGAAAGTAGACTCCTTTAGCTGCTGCTGTGCAGATGTGTGTAGATGATGCTGCGCTTCAGGTGATCAAAAAAGAATTCTGGCATGAGACAATAGCAGTGGAAGATCGTTGTCATGCAAATTGTTTTGCAGATATGAACTGAAGGCCTTTCGACTGGTCTGTGGAAAGAGTGCACTTAATTAGGTTTCAGTGTATTGCACAGCCCTTTTTATACTTACATGTCTGTCCATTTATAGAAAAGAGAAAAGAAAGCACATACTTGACTAGAAAAAAGAGGCCTTTTAATTTCACTTAAATATATTAGCTACTTTGGTAATTACAGTGATAATGTAACTAAAACTTACCATTTCTATATTGCTTCATGTTTTGTTTAACAATAGGTGAAAGCAGCTCTCCATCAGGAACTTTGCATCTATAATCTACCTCTGAAATTCATATAAGCTTTCTCTTTTACAGATGTTGATAAAAATATATAGTACTTGAAGTATACATATATGAATTTTATTGTTTAAATTTCCATTAAAATGGGGGAATTTCTGCAGAAGGCAATGTTCAGAGACTCAATTCTGTCCACCAGACTGGACCTTCCACCCAACTCTCTATGAAATCAAAGAGCTGAGGGATTTTATATTTTCTGTGCCCCAGAAATTGGGGTTATAGAAACACTAAAATCTTAAATTACAGATTTTGGGATGTGCATGTTACAGGATTCTTATTTCTACTTGTTTATTATTTAATGTATATCTCGCAGACAAGTGACTGTTATCACCCATAAGAAATATCCTAATTTGAGTGCAATGACAGTGGCAATAAGGAATTAATTTGAGCAGCTTGTTTCTTCTTGGCCCACTAAATTAAAGACAATCAAAAGCACTGTTCGAAAAACTCACCCGGTCAATTCCTGTGCTTTTACAGTACCAGTAAATCATATGTAACAGGATAGGCTGTTAAATGAAATCAGTCAAGATGAAAAATAGGAGGCCACTGTTATCTCAGCTCTCACCAGCAATCTTAGAGTGTAAAACGTGCTTCTTTTGATCAGATTCTGCAAAATCCAGCCAGCACAATGTCAGCAGGAGTGAGAGGGATGAGCTGAGGTCAGCTGAGGGGGGAAGAGTGAGCACCAGCACTCTTGCAGGGATGAAGGGAGAAGAGTCTCCTGCTGCTTTGTTCCCCCTTGCAAACACTTTCCCTTCAAAGCTGAATAGCAATGTGCAGTGGTTTACATTCATATTGTTCCTGTACTGAACACAAGGATATGCAGCACTACCTTGCAGGTGAAAGTGGGATATTCAACTGCAAGTTTTCTAACCTGTCTTCTGGGAACCGCTCTAAAATATGCCATAGCAAAACTGTGTGAGGAAGAGACAATAAAATGCCATAGGATCCATGCAAAATGGCAGAAAGAGAAGGAATAGTTGTTTTAACTCTTCAACTAATGTTGGATGTTCTGAATTACTCTAAGATTTTCTATTCATTCCAAAGAATGATTCATTCTATCATGTTTATTTTTTCCTTTATTTTTTTAAACACCAGCTAAAGAGACTTTTCTTTTTTAGTACAACAAGGCAATCGCTTTCAGACAAGACAATGAAATAGTCATTGTCCTTTTTTTCTTATCAGATTGACTTTAAATTTAAAACAAACACAAAGGGAAAAGCACAAGCATTAGCAGTTTCTACTTCGACAAATACATAGTTTTTCTTCCACATCTACTTATTTATTCAGTCTTTCAGTGTCTCATAGATCATAGGACGTAGAGAGTCTCTAGAGAGAATTAGACTGCTCTCATTCTACAGAATCCATCATATTTCCAGCTTTGCTCATTTTGTCTCAAACAATGCATGCAGGGATGTGTCATTACTCACCAAGGACATGACTAGTCGTGGGTATCAGGGGGAAAGGCAAAAGAAAGCTCAAAGGGGCTCTCTGTGTCTGTGAGTGACTGAAGAGATTTCCTTGGGTTTTTTTTCTTTTTTTTAACTTGCAGACTGCATTAGTTAACTTATAAAATACTCCTGAGAACAGTTGGAATCTATCTGAATGCAATCAGTCCCATTGAATTGTTAATGATGTCTACAGCGTGTTAGGATTTGTTTAGGAATAAATACTCAATGTACAATTTGTTAGTGCGCTTTCAGTCTGAAGTATGAAAGCATATTGAAGCCTATCCCACTGTACTGGCTTTTGAATACTCAAAAAGGTACAGGCAAATACAAGCGCTGATTCTGCAGTGCTTGAGAAGATGTCTTGGATAAGGTGTCTTTTGCTCTGGTTCCTAGGGTAGCATTCAGCTCTGCTGGGGGAACGGAGCAGTGGCTTTGTTCGTCTGCTATTTTTCTGAGTGATTTCTGGAATGTTTAGCCTTGTGTTTCTAATTGTTTTGCATTTTCTCCTTCTGTTTCATTTGGAGCAGGCTGTGTATGTTAATTAGGAAATGTAAATACCATTACAGAACTGTGTGTTTAGAGGCCTTTTTCAAAAGCAAATGTTGTAAGCACACTAGTAGGAAAGACAAACAACTATTTATGCTCATTGTTATCTTATGGCCTGAAATATCCATTTCTTTACGCAAGTATAGTTTTTAAAAGAGGGCAAACGTTGGGAGATTTCTAACCTTAAATGGAATGTAGATTCACATAAAAATTAGCAGTTTGTGGCTTTGATTACTGGCTACCAGAAAGACAACTTCTCATTGCACGAGCTCTGTCAGTGGTAGGAGTTGGCAGAGCCTTGGAAACTGTTCCAGGAAGCCTGGAAGTTAATGGTGGTTCCTGCTATGCCAGGAGCTTTTTGCTGGGAAGCTCGGTGCTAAGAGCCCTGATTATGCAGCCAGCAGGAATAAAGCTAATGTACAGGCATTTAACACAGAGCTAACTGGAATTCCATATTTCCAGTCTGTGGGCAATAACACTAAGAATTTGAAGTGAATTTTGTTCCAGGTCAGATTTAATATGCATTATAAAAGACGAATGTAGCAGAAAATTAGAACAGTGTGCAAGTTCAGGAAATATACACTTAATGGTGCTTAATTTTCTTTTGAAATTTAATTTTGTGTATTTTTTATTATTTCATGATTGCACACAACACCTTTTGACATTTCAATATATATATGACAGAGTATGATTTGAGGTTTTAAATGTGTTCGGGCCTGTAACAACAACTGAAAAATGTCTGTCTTTTTTCCTGAGTTACCATGGAGCATCAGACTTTTTATGTGCATTTAAGTCTTTGAGTTACTTCTAGTGTACTTCAAGCTAGAAAAGATCAAACTATATAACCTCCTGCTGCACCATACCCTGTGGCACTGCATATTATGCTAATCAGTACACCAATGCTCTCCCTCAGATTTTTCTAAACCTGAAATTCTGTATTTCTGTGACATGACAAATTCTGAGCCCAAACATTTGTAATCTAAAAATTTATTTTCCCTGCAGGAAATCAACATGTTTTCTGAATGTTTCTCTCCTAACCAACTAACAGCTGTTGTTTCAAAAGACAAGAACAAGCCCCATTTTTAGAAAAGCATTCAGCTCAAGCTTTCATATGAGGTCTGATGCCAGGGATGTCTCTTCCCCTAAAATTTCCCTGTGGGTGATGAGCTTAGCAAAACGATAACAGTTTGTTCCCGCAGACCGTCCTTCCTTTTGCCTGCTGTGTGCTTTCTAAATCCCTCTCCTCTAAGGAGGGCCACAGAGAGGCCACCAGGGCCCTTCTACTTATGAAGGAGAAGTAGAATAATTGCTGTCTCCATGTGTCCCTGTCCCTGGCTCCTTCCCAGCCAGGCTGTGCTGGGCACTGACTCTTCCCTTGCGGCAGAACCCCTCCTCACGTGCCCGCTAGCTGCGCTGCCACTCCACCACGCCTTAGGAGCTCTCCTGGTATTGTAAACTGCACAAGGGCACAAATCTTCCTTGTTATTAGTCCTACTTATCTTTCCTTGCCCAGATATCTATTTGCACCTTCTTTCTGCTGGTCTCCCACCTTCTGGAGCCAGTGTCTCCCACGCAGCTGCCCCTGCTGGCCAGCACCCATGCACAGCTCCCACTACTTTCCACAGCCCCTGCCTTGCCTTCTGCAAAATTCTGGGATTCTTAGCTCTGTTCTCTTTCAACCAAGCTCAATTCCCCAATGAAAGGAATTGTTTCTCGTTTTGTGCTTAAGGTTAAGGGCGGGG
>VZTH01013144.1:236945-263557 GCA_013397815.1 Aleadryas rufinucha | reverse complement strand
GGGGGGGGGTGCGGCTGAAGGCATTCCTCAGGTGTTCCTAATTGAAAATGTCTCAAAAACAAAAGTAGTTAATTATTTACGTGCCCTTTGCTGCTGAAAGCATAAGGAAAGCTCACACTTTTCTCTACCATTGCCTGTGTTTGGCATCTGGCAGAGCAAAATTTATGGAGGAGCTCAGTATATGGCCCATTTGTGCATTACATTTTTATTTTGAAAGCCCCTGAAAAGCCAAAGTCTTATTGCTGTGAAAAAGTAATGCTTTAATCTGTAGCTATATAAACTACATCTTATAAAACAAGCCCTGGATTTGTCTCCCAGCTGCCATCTCAGGTTGGTCCTTAGTAATGAAAAGGCACCATAAACTTATTTTATATCCTACTCTGTAGTAAAGTACAGTGTAACAGGGGGCAGGCACAGGCAATTTCTATCTTCAGTCACTTCACTGTGAAAAGTATTAATCACAAATGAGAATCATAGCCATAGACATGTTGTATTTATGAATAGCAGAGAAAATGGAGATGGACAAAAGTAAAGGTATGAGGAAGTGTTCAGTCTTTACCAGCCCCTGACAACTGATGGTGTGATTTGCCTATGAACACTAGAAGAGAGTCAAAGAGGGTTTTAGAACTTCTCCTGTGCTTCCCTCCCACAAACAGTTGGACAAGCAGGTGCATGTGCTCTTTCCAGAAGCTCTTTCCAGAAGCAAATGCTGAGAGATAGTGCTAGAAATTATGCAGCTCAGCTTCTGGTGCGTGGCAAATGCTGCATCTGCAGCTCTCTGCACGCAAGTCCTGATGCAGACAGAAGTGGAAGGGTGAATGAGGCATCACAAATAAACCTAATACTGCAACTGTGACTAGGTGTGGCTTTGGAGGGAGCAGAAAACCAGTAAACCAGTAAGTGTCCCTGAAGATTATGATCCCCATATAAAGCTATCATTTTTGTCCACTTTTGAAAAAGCCAGGTCACATTTGCATTAAGCAAGATGGAAGATAGTGTTAGCTTTTGGACTACCAGTCATTAGTCACCACCAAGAAAATCTGATTTTGTTTTCCTGCTTCAGATACTTCAGATTCTGTGGGACATTTTCCTATAAGATGTCTGTGAACATACTCATGAGAGACGGGAAAGTTAATAAGGCAAACTTTGTTTTCCCTCTAGAACAAGTAATTTGCCTTAAATCTCTGTTTTTCCTGTGTATCCAGGGGCTGTGACACAGTTCTTCAGGCTAAAATGCAACCCTCAACAAACACTAATGGCTAAAAAAAGGAAAGCAAATAAGAAAATACATTATTGTCTCAGGGTTTGGCTTTTTATTGCTCTTTCTCCTTCTTTGATGAATGTTTTCTGCTTGAAATCCTGTTTCTGTGATTGTCACACCATGGTCAAATGAGCAGGGCAGGACCTCATGTTACTGCACTCAGCATGGTCCCCACAGCTATTTTTGATGGGAGCTGTGGGTGGGCAGGAGGAGTTGAGCTTGGGTGGCCGCTCTGGCTTTCAGGGGAAGTTGTATCTCCCTGGTACAAGAGGCAGTCTCTGACTGCAGGACTTTGACAGCTGGCAGACCATCCCAAGAGACCAGAGAGTTCCAGTGGCGGGATGAATAATAACAGACACTGAGTTACCTCTCTCTGAAATATTCCATGCCCTGTTTCATCCCACACTGGCACAGTGTCTTGTAGGTTTGTGCACTGAATGTGCTTGCCCACCTCTGTCCCTGCCTGACTTAATGCACAGGCAGAGACCCACTCTCGTGTTTCTGGGCAGCCACATCCAGCACAGCTCCAACACGTCCTTCCTGCTTCTGGCTCAAGTCTCTCTCTTGCCTACATGAGACTCTGTTGGGAAAGCTGGTCTCCAGAAAAGGCAGCTTCCTTACCTGTGGAAAAGGTGACAGGACAGGGACTTGCAGGTAACTTCATTCAGCTTTGCACAAGTCCTATTCCACTTCCCCTGCAGCCCAGAATGAGGTTGCACAGCAAGGTAAAGAGACAGAACACAGCACTCAGAACAGGTAGGATGGGTTACCTGTGTAGCTATTCATGCCTTAATGGCATTTGTCATGGTGCAGATGACTGGAAAGCCAAGACAGTGTGTAAGGCCTTCTTTTGTCCTGCTTTAGTGCCGTGCATGTCAGCTCAGCCACGTGTACACCGTTGTGGTTGCAGACGTGGCAGGTTGGCATCCAACCCAGAAGTGCTGTGTAGCATCATTCTGTGCGGAGCCCAGGGTATGTACTGGTGAAATACTTACATTTTGCTATTTTGGTATGTGTCTTAGTGACATACGTCTGCACAGTTATGAACAGAATCATAAACCAGATGTCTTTCTACCTTTGATTCTTTTTCTAAAACAGGTGTGAAGAAAGAAGTACAAAAAGATCAGGATGCTAGCAGGCCAGCTGTCTCATCCCCTAAGAAATCAGCAGTAACAGCCACAAAACTCCATTCACCAGGTATTTATGAACCTGAAAGCACTGCTTCAGGGAAGATTTAAACTTGTTGACTTTGCATCTCTTGTTAACACACTCAAATCTGAGACCTACCATTGTTAAGTGAGGATTGATTGTGTCCAAGGTTCATTAAGCTGGCTACAGCAGGCTTTATCATACCAATGCATGAGCTGAATAGACTTTTGTTCTCTTTGTTATAACCATGCAATCATCTCTCCTTCAAAACAAAGAGTTGTTGCTATTACGTGTTTAAGGGCACAGGAACTTTTTTTTTATCATTCCAGTTTTATTACATAAAAAGAGAACAGATAGGTATAGTGAAATAAAATACACCTCAGACAATTGCCTGGAGTGATAGTGTATTGCTCAGAAACTACTCTTACTTTTATGCAGAGGCACTAAATTTCCTGGGCTATTTCTATGCATAACTGGAAAAGGGATTATCTATAGAAATAACCTTCAAAGTGCTATTGGGACATTGTCAACTTATCCCTCAATATTGGGAATAAACACATAGTTTTAACATTTCTGAAGAACACCTTTTTTATTTACTAAAATGAAGAGAACTTGTGTGTATTTATGTCTACTAAGTGTACATTAATGAATGGATAAGGTGCCTAAAGGCTTTTGTGGGGCTGGCCTTCGGTTGATCTAAATGCTTCTGAAATGAGCATGCACAGTCTCACCGATTTCATTGTGCTTGCATTTCATCTTCTGTTGCCTCATTTTTCAGACTCACCTTGAATACCTAAAAAGTTATCTCTACAGCTATATGATACTTGAGTTGTAACTGTGGGGGATAGAACCCCGTGTTGCTTCATTTGGTGGCAAAATATAAAGCATGTAGAACAGCTCTCCAGCTCCTGTAACTTGCACTAAGAGTCTCTCGATTATTACTAAACTCAGTCCCTATTCTTCTCTTTCTCAACCAACAAAATCAAGAAAATGGAAGGTTAAATTTAATCTCCCCAGGCACCAACAGGACACAAAATCCTTTTCCTTACAAAGATATTAGAGTAAAAAGATGAACTTAACACTGTCCTCTGAGCCATATAATTTACAGGCTATTTTGCACCTGGTGAGATCACAGAGACATCCAAAGAATTTGTTGCAGAGAGTGCCAGACCAGAAGCTCACCAGTGTTTATAACGGTGGGAGTCCAGTTTAAGCATCAGCACTGATTGTGGCTGTAGCAGCATGTTACAGCACAGCTAATTTGCTTCCACTAGGATTACAAAGCAAAATGGAACACAGGAATATTTGTGCACTGTATTTGTATTGTCTTAAGGAGGTCCACATTTCCACGGGTGACTTAATAATTTTCAAGGCTTAAAGTTTTGGCGTATCCGTTTCATGAGGCCTCAAAGGTTTCTTCATTCTTGTGAGAGGTTGAGTAACTAACCTCCATCCATCAGACTGATTTAGAATTTGTTCAGCTTGGTTGTCTGCAATTAAGGCAATCTAAATTTGTTTATCACTGTAAGGATCAAGTAGGAAAACAAACCTCATTTTCTTTTTTTTTTTTAGAGTAGCCTTCGGCATGCTTTGAAATAAATAAGCAATAACAAAGCAATAATGACAATTTTTTCACCTACTTAACAATTTCAAAAACTGGTCAAAGCAGCCTTTGAAAAGGATATAGAGTGCAGCTGGTGCTAAGGGGCAGTAATAGCCTTTCCTCCATCAGAATCACAAACTCCTGCATTGTTTACCCTTTTTGATGGGAGAGAATGTGTCTCACAGGTAACTCCACCACAGCTACATCTGGCCATGAAACGGGTTCTAAAATTTCTGAGTGTTCTTTCTAGGTTGTGTTTGTCTCTGTTACTGGCCTTCTCACATTCAGTTTCTTTTAATCGGTGCTGGTTTTTGACCGTCGTACACAAATATTTTGAGCCTTGAATCTGAAGACTTGCAAGGGAGATTTGAAATGCAGAATCTTGTAGGGATCTCAATTTTATCCTTTGATGCAATACCATTCCTGAGATCTGTGTATAGGAGCAGGTGTCCATAGATGCAAATACTCTCCTTCCACTCCATTTTAGAATGGTGCCAACTGTTTCTGGCATCTGTCACTCTACAGAATGCTTGATATCAATTGTCTCAAAGTAATTTGCTCACTTTCCTTACCAAAATATTGGAAATTGGACAGTTAAAAGGCGAATAAATTGCATTCCCTATCTAAATCCTCATGGACAGTGTTAATTATGAGTATATACTTGTTATGTCTCCTTAGTTCAAACACTCATGTAGATAAAAAAGACTTGGGAGTTTTGAAGTGGATCAAAGGGGTTCCATGATTTCAGCATACACTGTGTCTGCCCCTCTGGTCCCACCATCAGCAAAAAGGACATTGAGGATCAGGGCCAGCATCATTAATATATACCCTGTTTTGTGCAGAGCAACAGAAGAGAGACATCAATGGCAGAATAAGCTTAGTAAGCTGCCTTTCAGACCCAAATGAACCGAGAAATTCAGATTTATCCCTGAGGAGAATAGCACCATTTAATTTACAAGGACAGCTTATAATACTGACAAGGACAACACAGAGATGTTCACTTCAAATCTTCCACCAAACAGGAAGGCTGGAAAGATATAAGACTAAGCAACCTGATGGGTTTCTGTTTTAATTAAAACTGAACTGATTTCAAGGGCTTCTCCTTAAACCTTCTGTTGTAACATCACTGTCCTGCTTAAACAACCCAAGACTTTCTATACTAGAAAGACAGATATTTATGGCTGTTGCTTTTAAGAGTTTCTTATTTTGTGGTACTACCTACTGTACAGTTAAGAGTCCCTTGACATGAATGGAGGAGTCTGTAAGAAAATACCATTAGTGCACAAAAAGGTTGCCAGGCTTTAAGTGTCATGAAAATGGATAGAGGGCAATAGCTATGCTGGTTGAACTCTCTTAATGACAAAAAACCCCCTGTGTTGTATTACTTAGGTCTTCCAACTGCATGGCATTAGTTTTGACGCTGCAGAACATGGTATTCTTTTTCACAAATGCAAGTCATGGACACAGAGAGTTTCAAAGGATTTTTTGCACTCGTGGCTCTTTGCAGTTGCACCATGAAATGCTTGGAGACATGAGGGAGCATCTCTGCTGGAGCTGGCTCCCTGTAAGCTTAGCCTGGAGCCAGGACATAGCTGAGCAAGGTAGAAGATATGCTCCCAATGGCTGCACACAAGCTGGGGGTCTGAAAAAGTAGGAATACACTCCCGGGGTATTGCTCTGGGGAAGCCGTACTATTCCCCTGCCTGATCTAGTAAAATTGCCCTAAGAATCTGCACACCCAGACCACAGTCTTAAAGATCTAAAAGATCTAAAGCACATCTGACAAAATTACCTCTGGAATTTGTAATGCTCTACTTTACAAATTGACTCAGATTCATACCTTCAGAGGCATCTCTGTGGAAGGATTCTTTGGCTTTTTAGGAAGGGGATAGGTAGTATTCACGGCAGAAGACTGTCCCCTATTACATTTATTACTGGAGACTGGTTGTAGACGTGGTTTCTGTGTTGTTTTTCAGGGACTGTATACTACAAGACTATAAAACTACAAGCTGTCCTTTTTTTTCATATTCTTGCATGCACAGCCTTTTCTACTAACACGGAAATGTTCCAGACCCACGTCCACCATCTCTAGTAACACATGGGACAAAGGTGTCTGACTCATATTTTCTTCCTCTTTCTTAATGACTTTGGCTTCTAGGGTAAAAGCTGGAGAATAATGGGAGGATCTGTGGAAGACCAAAGGTTCCTCATTCCAGTTCAGGAATGAGCTAAAGAGCATCAGCTGAAGGGTAGAAAAAGGGTAGCAAAAAAACCTGAGGGTAGTGAAAAAAATCAGTAAGCTGTGCAAAGGTGAGGCCCAGCTGGCCAAAAATGTTAGTAGAGGAGAGTTCTCAGAAAGCAAAGAAAGTAAAGACAAAACAGATTTTCTGAGCAGTGGCTTGAGCTGCCCAATACTACCACAACACTGCCCCTTCTTGCTTCATCCTCATAAATGGGTGTATCCACAGAACTGGATAGTTGACTCAAGCAGGATGTGAACTCAGGACAAGCCCTCACTTCCCTGAAGTGGCTTATCATGAGTAAGCTTTAGTTCTTGTGCCATTGATATGAATATGACACTGTACTTGCACTGACACCCTAAACACAAGCTACACTAGTGCTTTCACATCTTTGTACAGCATCAGGCTTGCTTCAAGCCAGCTTGGAGCATAGCAGAGGAGCCAGAGTCTGTCTGGGCCTATTTCTGCAGGCAAACCATGTAGTAATTCTGGTGTGATCAATGATGCTGAGAGAACAGCCATGCAGAGCCAGTGATGTAACTCTTGTGCCTTGCGTGGCACTTGGTGGCACTTCAGTACATACCTGCTAAGTGCTGCAATTTTAGACACGCCATAAAGGTGAGAGCAAGGGGAGCTCTCAAGGTAGACTGCAGTATTGTAGATGAAAAGTAATGGTGATATCCCGATAGCAAGCAATACATGCTGTGCTTGCATTCAGGGAGGGACAACTCTAGCCCCACATTGCTCTGTTCAGAGGCAAAATAAAATCTGCAAAGGCAAAGGAAAACTGGCACCTCCGTCGAATCACCAAGCTGGGGGTTCATGTGGACAAGAAACCATGTGTAGATTATAAATTTCATCTAGCTGTTTTCCACATCCACAGTAAGATAAGGTGAATCCTGACCTGGAAGTGCCTATTCCTCTCACTGCTATTCAAGAGAGTCCAGCATCACACATCGAGATGCAGACCTCTGTTCTTGTAGATGTCCAGAAGAGGCGAGGTGATTCCTTCTTCCAACAACCTCAGTTCTCAGTGATACACTCTTAGGACAGCGCTGCTCAACTTGTAGAAGACTTTCAGGCTCAGAGCCTGAGGTGACATGACTGATAAAAAGCTTTGAGCTTTGGCCCCTTAAAAAACATATTTCACTCTGCCCTTGCCTTTTTTTTTTTTTTTTTGGAAGACTGAAAGTTCTGTGTGAGTGCTACAGACTTTTTTTCTTTTGTAGAGACGAGTCCCAGAGGCCATAGAAACACATAAAGGTCATGTCTGTACATATAAAGTGAGTCACCTGAATGGTCTTTCCTTCTCTCCTTTGCAGGACATCCCAAGCAAAGGCCAACCACCCCAAGGAATGGATTCTCCCCCAAACCAGGAGAGGGTCGAGACACTGAAAAGCAGTTTGTTCAGAGGCTGAAGGAAAAGTGTGACGAGCAGTCCCGGCAATTAATCAATATCCAAGATGAGCTTAAAAGGGCCAGCTGTGGCTTTGATGTCTTTGCTATAACAACACAGTACTTTTTCAGGCAGGTAAGTGCAATGGGTGCTTCTTACCATTGGAAAGATTCTTTGCCTTTACACCTGTCACTTGCCCAAATTTATATCACAGTCACTGAAAATTTGTTCTTGGGACCAAAGCATGTAATTTCTTTACAATGATTATTATGAAAAGAGATTTTTAATTTCATAGACTCATAGAAAGGAAATCTGCAGTGACAAAGGAAATCTGGCACCTCTGGCAAGTCACCAAGCTTGGGGTTTGGGTGGCCGAAGAACTATGTGTAAAGTGTAGATGCCATCCAATCTGATAAATTGAATAATTTGATGCCATGTATTTGAAAATAAAAGTTCAGGAACTTGGAAAAGGAAGAATTTTGAGTGAAGTATTTGTCATAAGCAGGGGATTTTAGGAGTAAAGGAGATGCAGAAACTTAGAAGTCCCAGTCTCTGCTAACGCTGGTATGAAAAGTATAACTGAGATATTAATACTTGTGAGCAACCACAATTGTTAGATGAAGGAAACTATTTGATTTCCCTCAATAATTATCTACTCTTCCTGTTCACCATGAATCAGGCAGAGTGTCCCTGTCTCAGGGCTACCAATTCCTGAAGATGTTAGGATAACATTATCTCAGCATGTAGGAGATTATGCACAGCAGGTAAAGAGAATATAAAGAAAATGTTGCTGGTAATTAGAGAACCTTGTTTATTCACTCAAGTCAAAATGAATAAACTTTAAGACAACCAAAATAACCATGAAAGACTTGAAGGTATTGCTTGTTTCAAAAGCTGTTTATTGATCTAGGAAATGTAGCTGGGCTCTGAGGTCCAGGCCTGGTTCACACGATCCCACGTATTTTATAACATCCCAGGTTAAGCTGGTGTCCCAGCTACTTTGTAAAACAGGCAGACAATCACCAGCAGTAGGACCTAAGGTTTGGATAATACCCTTGATTTCCTCTTAGTCTACTTTTGGAAGAGACAAGAATAAATTTTCTGTGCTAAATGAGAGAAAGAAAACAAAACCTGAATTCAATCAGTCTTAAAAATTCTGAAATACTTTATTTAGTCTTGTGGTATTTTATATTAGTGGGGAAAGTCACTTTTAAATAAATAACCACAGTTCACACTGTTCCCTGAGTAGGAGCTGATCTTGCCGGGGGAGATTCACTGAACTGAAAAAACAGAGAGTTTTTAAAATGTCCTAAATATTTTAAATACCTTCCCAGGAGATCTCCCCCCTCTATTTTTCTTTAGACTTGACATTTTTCTGTATTTCAGGACTTGCTGGGCATTTCTAAGCAGTTTTGGGTGGGTTTTGTGGGGTTTTTTTGGGTTTTTGTTGGTTTTTGGTTTTTTTGGTTTTTTGGTGGTTTTTTTTTTTTTTTAGCTGACTGGGGAGTATCCTCGTTTAAATCAGAGGGAAATAAAAAAGGACAGAGCATTGTCAGCTCAGCTTTATCCACGCATTTTCCACTGGGGAGAGATTTTTCATCACATGCCTCATTCACAATTTGCTGAAGGAACTCTGGAAGCTTGGGCATATCTCCTTCATCTCCTCCGGATATGTTTTAAATGAGAACAGCTGCTGCAACTGAGCTTTGGGATGACTGTCATTGTGTTGGTGCGTGTTGGATCTGTCCTGAAAATGCCTCCTAAATTGAACAACTCAGGTGTCTTTATTTGATAGCCTCCTCTCTAAGTCCTGGCCAAGCGTAGTTGCACCTCATGTTCCCAGCTCCTCTGTATTATCAGGCCAGCTGGGGATTGCAGTAATGCCTCTCTAAGTGCCTGAAGGTGAAAAATAATACACCTGTAGAATTTAAGCACCTTCAGGTTTGGGCAGGATTAGATGTAGATTTTTTTCAGATCCACCCAGATGTGGAACGTCCTTTAGGAGTATGGTTGCTTTAGGCTCCACTTTCAGTGCATGCAGGCAGGTGAGCACTTCATGACGATATTTAAAGAACCAAAGACCTGAATTTCTGCTTGAGTTACTTGCCTATCTCGTCTGAGTCTTCCAGGCAGCACTAAGGCTGCTGCACTCCTAAATTCAATGATTAAGTTGACAGCCTGCATACAGTGGGACAATCTGGGACTACTCAAGCAGTTGTGTAACTGGGCAGTCAGTTGTCTTGCAACACAGACAGACTTACAAGTTTTTGAGTGTCATTCAAAAATACAATCTGTGGACATTTTCTGAGATGGCATTATTGTCTGAAAGCTTGAGCAAAATTGAGTTGGCTGGCTTTGAGTTAGGGTAGCATGGGAAAAAAAAAAACTTTTCACATTATAAAAATAATAACAGTTGTGTGTATTTGTTTCTGAGAACCCTGCAGGCAAAATGGTTGGGGTCTGAGTGGAACTGCAGTTTGGCAAAAAAAACCCACTCATTCAAGAAAAAGGTGTGGCCTTATTCCGGAGAAGTTTGGGGTTGTTTTGCCCAGCTGGCAGTTCCACTCTGTTTAGCAGAGGGCCCAACCCTATTTTGGTACTAGGGAGCCTCTTCTGGGCTAATAGTCACTTGTGTCCAATGTCTCTCTCTCCTTACATCACAACAAAATAATGTTCAAAACATAGATTTTTCTCAGATTTGGACCTAAATTCTGTTGGAAAACATGCTCCTACGCAGTGAGGACAGGAATGAGTCCTAAAGACAGCCCAAGGACCAGTGTTTTCCATGCAGGTGGGAGTCTGCCCATGCCCATGGCTCTCTCGTCTCTCTCACACTGTTTCTGTTCTCTCTCCAAAGCTGGGGAAAGCACCAATGCAAGTGGTCCAACAGACATATTTAGCTGTAGAGAGAGAGTGCTGTACGTAATAAAGAGTGGTGGACCACACCGGCAGTTTCTTTGAGTGCTTTACATGACCATTTTCTTATTATTTTTTTGGATTTGTTTTCTGACTGTTTCAGACCACTGCTGAATGGTATCCTGGAATCATCTCTCTTTCTCAGTTGAAAGTGCTCTTAATTGGCAAGATTCTTTTAATTGGCATCTAGAAGTGCACAACATGTAACAGTGTTTATTACAGACCCATTAAATGCCAGCTAAACCAATTTTCTATCTTTGGGAAAAGCCTAGGCAATCGAAGCAGGTGATAACTGAGGCAGTAGACATAAAAAATATTAAAGCAATGGTTCTGACATAAGCATGAAAAGCAATGATTGCAATGCCTGTGCAGAGCATGGCTTTTAATTATTATTTAATTAGCAGATGTATTAGCTTAAGACCCTCATATATGCACATGACTCCTGTTGACTTTTGGAACTGCTTCAGATTAATTCTGAAGAGGAGATTAAGTTTGTCCTTAATGTTGTCAGATGTTCATCTTGCCAATACAACCCTTGTGATGTGCTGGTATTCCAAAGTGAACAACTGACTGACAGGAGCTGGAGTGATACCAGGAAGAGTTTTTAGAGCAAATATCTCTAGACCCCTGGTCTGGATGGCTCCTGAACTGCTCTGGCTTGTTAGCCCAGTGATAGTGACAGTCCTGGCCCACTTTCAGCCCTGCTCAGAGAAGTGGCCAGCAGTGATCCCTCTTGGAAGTGCTAACAGTGCCATCTAAAGGAGAGTAACCCAAAGTGACAAATTCTGGAGAGAAAATTTTTCCAGACATAAATAGGGAGAAAAAAAAAAAAATCCACTTTCGTGTCCCTTGTACAGTCACAGAAGTGTTTATGTTGGGGGCTGTTGTGGCCAAACTGCACCGAGGTCCTGGAATATGGGCTAATGGCTCTCTGCAATCCAGCCTGCCCCAGCAGGAAAGTGGAGTCCTAGTTCTGCCTCTGAAATTTCAGAGGACTCTAGAGCTACAGGGCATGCAAGGAGAAGGGATCCTTTCTGGGCTGCAGACCCCCAGGGTGGGAGCAGGTAAAGGAAAGGGTTATGCTGGGGTAGTGTGTCCCATACCCTGCTTGGGGCTGGAGCAGTTTCCAGACCTGCAGCACGGCCTCTTGGTGTGGTTTTCATCATGGGGGAAAAAGTCCTCAGGACAGGTCCCAGCATGAGTGCAGCTGGATCAGCTGGGAATGGAGGAACTACACAGATGTCCTGAACAGGAGTTGGGACAACACTGCAGTATTTGATGGCATCCCAGAACTTTGTGTCTACCAAGACTGTGCAAGGCATGTCACCAGTAACCAGAGTGTGTTTGTCTGCACATCTAACTGTGGGTATGCAACACAAGTCTTCCAGAAAAGTAAATATACGCAGCAATATCCTGCAAAATCTAGGGTGGGCAAGGAAAACCTTTCCCTCATTCAAATAACAAATAAGTGTGTGCTTGTGTGTCCTTTTGAGAGTAATGTTCCCGTCCTGTGAATGGACAATATGCCACCCAGTGTCATGTAACATCCTTGACCAGATGCTAATGACTGCTTGTGCTAGAGACAAAATTGGTCATGCTATTTATAAGTTGCTTGGTACTTCCCACCATTGCCTCCAAACCATTAATTTGGGCTAACATTTCAAGGGATTATCTCAGGCTAAGCTGAAAATGGTTTTCACAACTGTCTCAGATAATAAGTTCAGGAGAAATGTATCTATGATTTGTGCCTGGTGCTGGCAGAGTGGTAAGAAGCCAGCACTCATCAGAAAGATTGACCTTCTGGCTCTCAGGGGTAATGCTTTCCCAGCATTTGCACAATATGTTTTAATCTGGCCCAAGAATAGTCCTTAGAAGAGTGCCATTCCTCCCTCCTCACGATTACAGTTAGGCTACATGTCCTGTATTGAGCAAGTTCATTCTTTCCATTGCTCCTGATGGAGACCAGAGCAGTAAGAGCAGCTCAATATTTCCATTCTGTATCCTGAAAAAAAATACACATTGGACTCATCAAACACTGACAGTTTAGGGTTATGAATCAAAAACATTTTATTGCAAGGAAAACAAAACACTTTGTTTACTTGGGAGGAAAAAAAATTAGAAAGAAGACTCTGTCATCATTTAGAGCTTCTAAACTGCTTTTTAAGGAGAAATGCACAAGATTTGGTATGTGGGGCTATTAGATATGATAGAGCAGTAAGAATCCAGAGGTGTACTCCTTTACTCACAAGCATTACAATGAAGGCTCTATAGTGCAGATGCTATGGGACCTGCAGGCCACTCACACGTGGTCAGTCTATCCAAGGAATGGATTGGGGTTTGTGAAATGAAGGAAATCACGTTCTGCAGGCCCCCTTCTTATTTGCTGTCTATGCTAAAAGTCAGGCAGTGAGTAGGTAAGGTGCTATAGGAATAGAAACCTTAAAGCAGCTTAATATCTTTCCCCTCCTCATCCTTTGGGTACCTGGATGTTACACTGCTTCCAGACAGCATGGCCAGCTCTGCTTCAGGCCCTGCAAAACAGAAGGAAAAAGGTGCAGGGAACCTGTTGGCTTCTCCCTGTGTCCTCAGTGCCCTTCTTAGAGACACTGCTGAGACAAAAAGTGCAAATTTTAGTTTTGGGAGGTGGAAGAATATGCTTCCCTGGGAAGCACTGGTGTGATTTACATGGCCTTGTTTTGAAAAAAAACCCAAATTAGACTATGTTTGTATCCTTGGCTGAAGAAGGATTTTGTTGCTCACACATAAATATTTCACATTTTGAGAGAAAAAAGAAATAGCCCCAGGCATTCTAATGCTCCTCTTGAAGAGGTTTTAAATGGCCATTAAAAATTAAAGACCTCTTTATTTACATGTTGTCCTTGAAGAGAAATATATTTAGGATGTGTGCCAAGCATCAGGTAAAAGTGAATTTATTTTCTCCTTTTGTTTGTATTATCGATCTCTCTGTAAGCAACTGACTTTGACAGCCTTGATTTTATACTGCATCCAGAGGAAAAAACACATAAGAGTCAGAAGTGGTTCTTGTGATGTTGGCAGCCTCCAAGCTCGGTATGTGTCTGGGCTTGAGGGATTTGGCAACACGCTGGAAGTGGTGTGAAAAGCAGTGATGAGTAATAGGGTCCAGTGCTATTGTGGCCTCTTGTCATGCAGAGGACAGGGAAAGCCCAAATCACAGTGTTTTCATGCTGTTCTTTAAGTTCGATAAAGGAGTCAATGGAAATTTGTACCTCTTCTAAATTCCATGCATTTTAAATTCCTCTCTTACAGCAAAGAGGCAATATCCTTAGATCAATCATCATTTGGTTTTTGGTGTTTTGTTTTTTGGAGGTTTTTTTCCTTGATTGATTCATTGATTACTCCCCAGAGACACTCTACCAAGATTTCTAGTAAGAATGCAATGAAACAAAGGCTTTACAACTCGGTGTAGATCAATAGGTGCAAGGTTCATATATGAAAGTATTAATCACACCAGAAACTGAAGAATTTTTCTGTTTCCAAGAAAGAACAGAAATATTTAATAAATGAAAATTTATAGATACATTTCAGGAAGTAGATACATTTATAGATACATTTCAGGAAGAGTCATTTCATAACTCTCATAAGCAGTGGGGTGGACAAGACCTGGCCTGTCCGGGTCAGAGGGATCCCATCCTCTCTTTGGGAGTCAAAAAGCGGAGCCTCTCTTCAAAAGCAAACTTTTCAGCACATTTCTTGTTTTACGCTTATATTTGTGTGCATAAAATATTTATGACAAGACCAAATGACACTCTTTAAAGTTGCTGTAAAGGGGGAGGCCATGCCTCAATTCACAGATAATCTTCAAAAGTAATTTCAAAATGAAATTTTTGAACAGGAGTCTAAAGAAGGTTGGAATTAGCCTAGAGAGAGGTCAAACACTGAGTTCCCCTCCCAGAAGAAGCAGTGACCACTGAGTAACTTGACACAGGTTTATGTTCTGGTGGTTCCTTTTCAGTAACCTGTCCCTCTGGCGGATCCACAGCCCTCTCTCCCATGTGGCAAACCTCAGACATCACCTGATCACTCATTCTATGGCTGAAGCCTCACCTAGAGATGCCCATCACAGCATCCCAGGAGCTCCCCTGCCCTCAGATACACACCCATGGCCTTCCCTACCTTCTTCCTGCTTGGATTTTCACACTTCTGGCAGCAATACTATTGTCTGGTGGTTTTACATTCCCCTCTGGGCAAAGTGGCATGGCTCCATTAACATGGACATATCAAATAATGACCTATATAGGCATTATAGTAATATTGGCAACAATGATCAGGGCAATAGAACTTAAATTTTTCAAGTGATCTTAGTTCTTCTGCAGTCAAAAAGAGGAAAAAAATTTATCATCCATAACAAAGGTCTGGCAATGCTAAATGTCCATCAAACCAACTACATGCCAGCTTTTTAATTGCAGGAATATTATGGTTTTAGCCATTACAAAACATAAAGGCTAGTCTCACTTAAAAAATCAGTTTTTATCTTCTTATTTGCCAGTGGAATACAATCTGTTTAAGTTAACATTAGCTTGTGTTTAATCAAATTACACAGAACAAGGAACAGAAAGATGATGGGATTGAACTGGGTTTGTTGAAAACAGAAAGCACTTGACTGACTTAATGTATTCCTCTTTGTTAATATTTGAGCTTCATATAGCATTCTCAGTAGAAATTAAGATATTAAATTTTTTGTTATTCTCCAATTATTCTCCAACAAGTGCTAGACATTTTGAAGATGATATAAAGATGACGCCTCAGTCCTGGAGTGTTTAGCATCTAAATAGGCAAAAGCCTGATTAAAACTGGGGAGTCAAAGTGACTGAGTCTGGAGATTACCATATATTTAGTTTCCTAGGGGATTTAAGTGGGAAGATAGTCACGTTTGTGTGCGTGTGTGTGTGCACACACCTGCATGCACACAAGCACACACGTGCTGCGTGTTCTGCTTTCAGGTGTCCTCTGGGAAGAGGATCTGTGTTTCCAGTGACTGTACTGGGGATAGGGCTGGAGCACCACAGGGCCTGGGATTGCAAACAGGGTCGCAGTGACAGGCACCACTGGCGAAGGAGTGGACAGTGAGATGTGCTGCCAGGGCGTCACCCAAGTGCAATAGTGAGGGCAGCCAAGAAGTCAAAACAAACCCACATACACAGAAGGTGCAGAGGCAGCAATGGTTGTGTGTGTGCAGGTCTGTGAGCTGTAGAAGAAAGCCCAGCAAGTAGTTTCCCTTCTGCAGACAGGGATACTCCCACTGCTGGTGTTTATTTACACCAAACAGGTGTGATGAATATTTTACATCCCATACAGGTTTTTCCCATCTGCCCTTGTTGGTGTTTCCCGTGGTGCAGCACACATCTCCAGGCAGCTGCAGAAATGAGCAGCAGGAAGTGTCCTCAGCAGCACTGCTGGGCTGATGGCTGCTTCTGAGGCAGACAGGCTCCACAGCTATTCTTGTAACCACACTCTGGTTTCATCTATGAGGGAAAATCAGCTGTATTTCTTCCTTGCTTTGTTTTGTTGGCTTTTTTTATTGCTTAGTACACTACAGTCAATGAGTAGACCCAGAGGGATGTTTCTCCTCAGAGGATGTATTGAGTGTGTGCACATGGACTGTACAAGAAGCCCTGGCACCTTTGGTGTGCTGGCTGGGGAGTGCTGGGGCTCTTCACCACTTACCCAAGAGGTGCCTCAACTTGGACCTTTTCTGGGACTGGAGATGCCTTTATACCTCTGACCTTTGGTGCCCCAGGCAGTTGGCTGTATGCTGCAGGAGGACCCATGACTCTTCAGTTCCATGCAGGGTCTTGGCTTCCCCAAGAGCAGAGAAAGCTGTTTTCCCCTTCATCTGGAGTATTGTGTCACCTGGCATATGGGACATTTTTCCTGTGCCTGGCATAGGCACCTCACACAGGCTGAACCTTAGCCTGGGGGATTGGACTGACCACAAGATGGTTAAGTAAGTAGTGATCCCTTCAGCAGCAAGTTGGCTGCATTTCTGGAAATGGCTTTTGAAGCTTCTTGGAAAAACCTGTGTAATGTTGAGCTGTCTGCTTTAAGCTGCATCACACTTAGCAGCCAGGCAGGAGATAAGCACCAAGGCAGGTCTCTGATAGGCAAAGCTCCCCAGCCCTCTGGAGAGGTAATGACAACCCACAGATAACTTGAAGGTTAGGGTAAGATATGCTTGATAGGTGTAAATGTCTGCAGAGTTATTCTGCCCTGGAAAGTAGAAGGAAAATGTTTAGGAGGGACTGGATGTTGTCCAGATACCTCTGCATTTCCAGTGGAATTCATGTTGCAAAAGAAAAATGCTTTGGGATTTCTTTCTGCTCTGATGGTAAAAAACAGAGATCACCTCCTGATTTGGTAGAAGTTTTCAGATATTTGGCCTGATTTTTTTGCTTTCATCTCTTGCTAACTGGTATTCTTAAAAGCAAACACATTACAAAGGAGTGTAACACACTCAAAGCAATTTCTAAACACATAAAAGGATTAATTTAGAAATAGACATGGAACAGTTGGATATATGCCATGTATTTGTGTAGGTGCCATACATATGACTATAATGCTTGAACTTTTTTCCCATAGTCTTGGAATATCTTCTGTCGTCTCATGTAAAACTTAATTGCACCAATATTTAGTTAAAATGAAGTACTAGAAGTTACAGAGTGTTAGATGCATTTAAAAAAATGTTCTGTCTTCTTTCGCCTGCCCCAAAGGCATTTTTAAATGTCGTTTGTAGAAAGACTTCAGATTATTTACTGTGTTCCCTCACCACTGCATACTCCTAAGCTAGAACGCTCTGCTGATATAACTCCCTGTCTGTCCAAAATTACTGTCGCAATCCCAGGGGTTGAGAGTGTAAATATCACAAGTCCTCTTATGTAGATCCATCAGCAGATGCATTCTGAGCTGACTCACAAGAGGGACTTCACAGCAGTGTAGTGGAACTTTCCCTGTTGATCAAAATTCCTGGCAGATGTGAGGTTGTTCCAGTGTAAAGCAAGGCTTGAAAATAGAGATAGACTATGACTACTATTTCACCTTATGTGTTTCAAGACTGTGTGCCACATCTGCAAAAACCTCTCATATAGACCTGCTGACAGCAATGCAGCACTTCCTTTATAAGTAAAGGTCTGATTTGATCTTCAGTTTCTCAGGTACAATTTCATATCCCCACTGCAGTCCATGTGGATTGTGGTTACAGATTTTAGCAGCTGAAGAGCCACATATTTGATTAGTGGACTGCAAGCTGCCTGCACTTTTGAGCATATAAAACCAACATTTCACATTCCCACTGCACTGGTTTTGAGCGATGGATGCAGCAAAGCCAGGCTGAAACCAGCTCTGCCTGGAATTGTGGTCTGGCCATCAGCTGGAAGGGAGTAACCCCAGGAGTAATTAGAGTTTCTGGTGTCAGCATAAATCAATGTGAGCTCCTACTGTGAACATGTGTTATGAAAAACCGTCAAGATCTTTGAGTGAGTAAGCAAAGACACAGCAAGCAGAAGTGAGGGGGTGATAACACCTGCACGTTCAGCACGGGGGAGACTGATACTGAAAATGTGACATTTAGCACTGGTGCTCACACATCTTCAGAGAACAATGAAACAATAGAGAGGAAACAGAGAAGAGCAATAAGCAACTCTGTGATCTGGAAAAATCCCTTGTTGTGAGAGACAGCAGAGAACAGTTGATTTTCTTTGTGAAAAAGGGCGAAGTGGCTTGAGTCCAGAGCCGAGGAATGTCATAAGAAGGTACTGCTGTGTACCAGAAAGCACTTTCTTCAAACGCTTAAAGTGGAAGGAAAGTTCAGCAGAAACCACTGTCTGGAAGCAGAAGCTTTGCAGCTTCAACACGTGAAGGAACCACGGACTTTTAGGACTAGAGATGATCAATTATTAGGAGAAACCACTGTGAGAAGAGAAAGCAGATCCACACCTTCATGTCAGCAGTTTGGCAATGGATGTCTTGTAGAGGGGATGTTTTCATAAAATGTAGTTATATAACAGCAACTGTGTAAAATATCATGTCCTGTGATACGAAAATCATGCTGTTTGATTGAACCATCCCTTTGTCCTCTGCCATTAAAGTCTGCTAAGACCTGTAGGTAGCAAGAATATCTGGACATTTAATATTTGGTGGTTCAATAAGTGTTAGAGGGGAGATGCCTATTTTAAGGTTGGAAGCCTTTTTCAGATGGATGAGTTTTCCATGCAGACCAGCTTCTCATCACTCTCTCTAATGCAGGGTTACTTGCACCTTCTTCTGAATTTTCTGGCAATACTCATGGCTAGATGCAGGATCTAAATTAGACCATGACTCAAAGATATATATGAATGGTAATTATTGTGTTCCAAGGACATTTTTGCTGTCCTTTCAAGTGGAATGTATATCTCCTTGATACTCTTTCTATGTCCTCACAGCCATCCAAGAGTATGCAGCTGCACTTTTGAGTCGTATACCCAAAGTACAACCTGTCTCTCACTTAACCCCCCTTTCAGGTCTGAGTGATCTGGTTGCAGAAACGAACTCTAAAAGGTTTCAGCTGCAATCCTCCCAAAATTCCTGGGCCTTGCTCTCACCCCTGAGGTCTGATTCACATGCAGCTTCCTGCAACCACTTCTCACACACCATAACTTCAAAAGGTGGCAGTGTGGTTATTATAATGATTTGAGAACTGTTTATTATGGTTCCTTCTTAAAACCAGCTCTAACTACAGAGAAATTAATATAAATGATGCATTTCTAAGTTGAGTTCTAAAAATCATCTGAGCTAGGTTTTTTTTGTATAAAAACATCGCAAGCCCACAACTGATAATTGGAATTCTCATTCATGGTCATGGTAGTAAGTACTGTTCTTCTCAGCAGAGCACTGAGAATCTTTCCTATAGGAGAAACTTGGTCCATGTAAAGCCACTGGAATTTTTTGCCACTGAAATTGCTGTCTCAGGATGTCAACACTTGTCCCTTGCTCTGCTTGGCCTCAAAATACAGTAGCTTGAAGTTGTCATTGGCTTTGGCCCAGAGTAACTCGGGAGTGGAAAAGAGGAGATTACCTGTTTGTTGGGAGAAGGGAACATTTCTCTGCAAAGCTGATTTAAGAAAATGGCCATCTGCTTCCAGCTACTCAGAGGTTTGGAATTTAGATATAGCCTTGCAGGGGATGTGTTCCTGGGTAGAGGGCAGGTGAGGAGTTCAGTGAAAACATGCATTTTTCCTTGTGATCTTGGTGTATGAATGATATTTCGTATGAGGAAATGTGAATTCCCTGACAGTGAAAGCTAGTTCATTTGGAATGCTTACTTTGTACTGTTCCAGACATCAAGAACTAGAAAACATAAATAAAATAAAGCATTGTTCTCTCACGAATTTTAATCTATGGCCTTGCAAACTACTGCCACTAAAATAAATGTAAGGCTACACTAGCAGAAATAACAAAACTCTGAAGGAATTCTGTTTAGATCCTCACATTCTTTTTATATGAGAACTGAATTTAAAAAGGAGTCATCTGGCTGGGCTCTCTCACTTGAGAAACAGAGGGCATGTTGTCCGTGTTAATTTGTTAAATTCTAGAGTAAACATTCTACTCATGCAAATATTCAATAGCATAATTGTATAGTTGAAAAACTATATTAAAAAATGTTTGCTTCCACATAAGTTGCCTGAGGATCATTAAAAGTTCATGGTACTGCATAATGCACAAAATGTGAAACCTCACTGTAAATCCAAGGGAAATTGCCATTCTGGGGCCATCTGGCATGACTTTCAGCTCTAGCTGAATCATCTCACTGAAACTCATTACTGACTGCTCATGTCTTCAGAAATCCCCAAATCACTGTATTACATTTTCTGAATTTTTTCTTTTAAGTTAGGCAAGAACAAAAATAACAGCCCCGGCCTGGAAAATAAAGAACCACGTGTGTATGTCTGAAGAGCAATGTGGAGAACTGTGTTGCTAACGAGAGAGCTGCATCAGAGAAAACTTGTAATGCACCTCCAACAAGGAAAATTAAATGTAATAGTGAATGTATTTGCTTTTCTTATTTCCTTGGGCCACTGTAGCTTTCAGTCTGACAAGATTAGGGTTCAGGGGCTTGTGACAAGATTCTCTTCCTGGCCGACAGCAGAGCGTGGACTTCATTCCTTGTCCTGGGGAAGTTGGCCCTGCACTAACGAAGTTGACTCCCCCCAAATTCACCACTTCATCCCTGCCTTAGTTTTAACCCCCATCTGATTCAGTGCCCAAACACTTGTGGGACTATAAGGAAGGAAGCTGGGACAAAACAAGTGACCAGGAGAGAGGAAGACTAAAACACTTCCTTTGACAGCAGCCCTCATCTTTATTGGTTTCAAGCACTCACTGAAATACAATGTGACTGGCAATTTCAGTAAGAGAGATTGGAGAGAGAATTTAGGACTAGCTGAGACCTTTTTCAAATTATACTGCTTGCAGAACTGAAGAATTAACAATACTGACAATAAATCAATTTCAGTCTTTGAGGTCAGTGTTTGGCTTATTGAAAAATAAATCCAGTCTCCCCACTTGTCTGCAGCTCTGTCAGTATACTCAGCTTCTCTCTTGTAGATATCAAAATTCTGACAAAGTCCACCTGCGTGTTCTGTCACACAAACTGTCACACAGTGTTTGAAGAGAGTACACGCAGAAAAATAATGTGATAACCTCAAAAGCCGTGCTGGATGTCCCTTCTCCTTGCCTTGCTCTCCCATCTTTGGCATGCCATGCAATCATTTCTGAGTCTCCTGTTCAAAATGCATTACTGGAATAGCATTGCCCTATCCTGCCTCTGCACTGCCTTAGACAAAATCCTGCTCCCACTGAACGCCGCCAACCAGGCTTCTCCTCGCACCATCCTTTGGAGGTGCTTAATGTCGGTGTCACCGTCACCTCCCGCTGTTGACTGCAGAGAATGCCAGGAGGTGGCAGCTGCCGATAGCCTGACTTATCCATCACTCTCCAGAGCTGAGACATTACAGCAGTTGCAGTGTCTCAGTTATGCACCAGACCATCTGAGTCTGACCATCACGTCTCTCCTCATTCCTGCAGTCTCCTGTTCCTCATCTCCCTTCACCACTGCATATCCCTTTGTCCTCTGAAATGCCATCTGCAAAACAATCTTTCCTTTCTCCTTAGTTTCATCTCTTCTTTTGAATCCATGCTTTGGTTTCTTTACCAGGTGAAGCAGTTTTTAAACTTCTGGTATGCCCCACCTCAGCCTTCTCTCCTCATTATCTCTCTCTGTATCCCCGTGGTGCTATCTTCAGTCTCCTTGGTCCTCACCTCTAACCACTGTCTCCTTCAGCTTTCTCCTTGTTTCCTATGTTTATTTCCATAAGCACTGGACACTGCCCTATCATCTTATTCCTAGAGCTGACAGTCCTCTTGCAAAAAAATTTGCATCCCTTCATATTTCCTGTACTGTCTTTTGCAGCTCATGCCCTCAGAGTGTTATCTACTCAAATTAAATTAAATATTTGTTTGACATACTTCGCATGCTATGCCCCTCAGCAAGCCTTTCCAGTGTTTCATAAAGGATGAATAATGTGCAGTTCACTTGAGGATTCTCCTGTTCTGTGACACACACAGCACTGTGTTACTATCTTTATCTCCCAGAGCTTTCCCAAGACTTCAGTTCTGTTTTTCATTCTCCATGGATATCCATCTTCACACTTTGCCATATCTTTGCACTGTGAAAATCCAGGCAAAGCACTATATCTCTCCCAGAAAAGTTAGCCAGCCTCCATAAAACAGGGAAACATCAGATGCTAATGGTTAAGAATGCAAATCTTCTTATATATGTTAGAATATAATTATAGAACCCTGATGAAATGATTTATTGTTTATTCTCTACAGAGCAGAGTGTATCGACTGACACATAAAGACCATTATGGAGCTAAAGAGAATAATGTGCCCCATTTGAGAAGCATAGTAAATCATACAATATAGCTAATTTATCCCTACCCCTCCCAATTTAGTTCAGATAGATCTAAACTATTAAAATTGCTTGGACAGTAAATAGGAATGTGTTATGTGCATCATGGAGGAAAGTATTGATTCTGTCACTGTATGGAAAACTTGCTGCCCATGGTGCCTCTTTACCATTAGAATAGTAATGGTAAAGGTGTCTCTTTACCATTCTATAGACTAAGCAACTCCCCTGAGATATTTAGGAACATGTAGATATCCTCCTTGGCCTTTAATTATCCAGGAGCTTTACCCTGTGAGGTGCTAACCACATTGTGTTTCCACTGAAGTCAATAAATATTGTAAAACATACCCTGTGAAGTTGCTTGTTTTGTGCACTTAATTTTATGTTTTAAAATTTAATTTTATCAGACTTCTTTCCTCTAATATTTGTTGCTAATCCTATACATAAGGAACACCTCTCTTTGTGGAACTTATCTGTGTTTTCTCTTTCCAGTAATGAAACAAAACTACAACTTTCGTGAAAAGGGTTTTTTTAACTAACAGTACAGGTTTTCCCAGCCCGTGTTGATCTCTGTCTTATCCACAGACTTCTTCATTCTGCCTTGAAGGGCAGGATGAGCCAGATCTGTTGGGACAGAGCTCCATGCAAAACATTTTGCAGAGGCACATTCACATTCTGGGTGTGGACCATCAGCAAAATGCCCAGCAATATATTGGTGACAATGCACAGACAAGCAGTATTGCAAGGATAAGAAAGGCTAGCAAAGTTCATTCTGGGTCATCAAATCCAGTCCCTCCCTGTTGCCAAACCCTATAACTTCTTCCCTAAAATGATCAAATTTCGGCTTGAAAGTCATGGTATTTTCCTGTTTCTACCGGAGGACTGTTTCAGAATCTCTTGTGACTTAGGTATGCCCAAGTTCACACCCTTTTATTCTTACGTAAATACATTTTTTGTCCTTGAAGTACTTCTGCTTCTCGAAGTGTTGTCCTCCCTGTACTTACAGAAAGTTGTCATTGCCAACTTTACTGTTGTTTTCTTAGAAGAAGCAGATGGCTATTTGCACGGCACCCCTCCAGTGATGTGGGCTGTATACTCCCTGCCTCAGAACTGGTATCCCCAAAACACAGGGGACCAGAACTGTGTGAGGTTTCAGATGAAATATCTCTGTGGCTTTTCTTAAAGCATTTAAATTTCCCTCTTAGTATTTCCCGGAGCCTGAGGTTGTATTTGCTTTATTCAGATCTGTACCATAGACATCATTCTTAGTCATCCATTGATTGGATAAGCAACACTTTTTTTTGCTGTTATTTCCAGGTGATGAGTTTCCATCTTCTACTTGAATTTCCTGTTATTTGTCCCTGTGATTGGGACCTTGGACTGCTCAGTATTCTATATTTCTTATTATGACCACTCCTATAGCCCTAAATAGCATCCAGCTTGACAAGCACGGTGTTTTGACTCACCCCTTGATGGACAGTGCATCCCAGCATCTCATTAGTAGTCACTAATATTTGACCAGGGTCAAAAGCAAATGACATAACTTGCCCCAAGGACTGATCTTTGAACAGCTCCATTCTTTATCTCCACTCAGCCCAATGGTTCCACTTACTGCAGCTCCTTGTCCTCTCCCCCAAAGACCTCTTCCCTGCTTAACACTTCTTCAGCAGCTCCCAATCTTTCCCGTCCTGATGATCAATGTTGTGGTTGGCACCACATGGTCACTCGGTCCCCTGTAGGTGGGAGTTACATATTATTCTTATCTAAAAGTATCAATTCTTTTGGTGTACAGAGGCAGCAGCCTGCACTGGTGTGGATCTATCTGCCTTTGGTGCTCTGTTGTGCTTAACAAGGTTTTTTTAAAGTATTATTCCTCTCAGTATTTGATCCAAGTGCCACATGGCCACTGAAATTGGGCAGATGACTCTAGCACTTTAAAATTAAGAACCAATAATTTAAAAACCTTGTTTTGAACCTGCTGTTTAAGGTGCCAGTTCTCACAGAATTTGGGTGTAGGGGCTGTCCTCTCCTCTGATGTGCCTGCTTTGCTGAGTGTTTTGCTTCTGTCTCAGTTATGTTCATTTCTGTGTCCTTGATTCCTGAGGCATTGCTGCCTTCAGATGTGCGTTTAAAGTCCTCCACATAGTAACCTATCTGTCAGCATGCTGCCACCACAGACACCCCTCCTAAATTCTTTCCTCATCCTCCCTGTTTGTGTGTTTGACTGAGGAACTGCTCTTTAAAATAGTTTCTATTTTCTGTTTGCTTTCTCAACTTGGGTGTTTTCTCACCTTGAGGCTGCACACCTTGACCTGAAAGACGAGGTTTAATTCCAACTGAGTTTGGTCTCACTTTCTCCAAAAGGATCTAAGCTGACCAAAGAGCCCAGCAGCTCTCCCAAGCATATCCTTATCTCTTATCAATCCTAAATCAGCCTCTGGGGCCTCAATTGACCCTTGCCAGAAGGACAACATGTGATTTCTGCTTAATTTAAGTTTCACTTAAATATATTCTCTTCCAGTTTAGTGCTTAAGTGTTACTAAAGTAGTGCACAGACCTTGCTAGCTAATCTTTACCTTAGATTTATAATCACATGCAAAGAGCAAATCCCCCATTATCAGCGAAGTAATTAGCGAAGAAGATGAGTGTTTTGAAAGCATAACAAAAGGAATAATGACCAGGTTTTATTTTCCCTCCCTGATAATCAGACATGTGGATCTAAATACTGTAGTTCTAATAGCCAGCTCAGAGAAATGGCTTTGGTAATTTGTCTACAAGTGGTTATGTGGGTTTTTTTCTGTGGCAGTTAGAAAGTTTCCAGTTGGGATTTGGACTGTAAAAGATCTAGATTACAGACTTCAGCTTGTGTGGCAAAAAAGAAGCTCCTGCAGTGAGGATGAAATGGTTTCACTGTACAAAGAATTCTCTTTTTACCTCTACTCTGTAGCTGTCTAGTAGCCAACCAAATTAGTTTTCAGGTGCTGTAAAGAAAGTTAGGTCTTGAACACAAATGTTAAAAGACATGTATTTGAAGTTCAATTTTAAATTTGGTTTGGTGTTTGGGTTTGGTTTTTTGTTTATTTATTTGTTAGGTGGGGTTTCTATGTTGGGTTGGTTGGTTGGTTGGTTGGTTGGTTGGTTGGTTGGTTGGTTGGTGGTTGGTGTGTTTGTTTGTTTGTTTTTAATTACTTGACAGTGATATGCTAAAATTTTAGTTGAAGTCCTGGCAGGGCTGAGGAAGAGCAGAGAATAGGAAATTGACACAAACTGGAGTTACCTGAACATTTAAATGTAATTTAACACAGTTTTGGTGGACATTCTTGTTGGTTCCTACTATTTTCAAAATCACATTGTTCATCACCAGTCACACTTGAACTTACATTAAAATAAAAACAAAAACACCTGTCCAGAGAAGCACAGACATGAGCATCTTTCCCTCCAGAAGACAGAGCTGTTCAGCATTAAGGGCAATGTCACTTTTCTATGTTTGGTATGTTCTGTACGTTTGGCTTTCAGGAAAATAGTGGTTTTCAGGTTTCGAACAGCGAACAAATACCATCTTGGGTGTGAGTCGTTGAACTCTTTTGCCTTTTCCCAGCATTGTCTTTAATGTAAATTGTTAGAAGAAAATATGTCGTGGCAAAGGCAACAGCCCAGGAGAAGTGAGGCTGCTGCAGCTCCATGTCCTACGTCCTGCCAAGAAAATGTGTTCCCAGTGGGCAGATGGATACAGACCGGACAAATGCAACACGCCCATGAATATGTGCAGGTTAGGGTTAGGTTATATGGTGTAAATTCATATATGTATATCGCCAAAAAAATTACGCCAGCCCTCGACGATTACAAAAGTCTCTGGGTACTTTGCAGAGATCTGGTTTTGCCATTACAAAGAGCCACCGAGGTCCAGAGGGTGTTGATCGTCCTCGCGATTTAAATAAACGACTTCAGGGAAAGTCCTTGCAGGGAGATTAGAGCGTCTCGGGAGGCTGGGGGACACCCGGGAGCGGGGGGACACCCCCCAGGGCCCGCGGACGAACTGGCGGCCGGTGTCGCAGTCCGGAGCGAGC